>JYFJ02000590.1:0-120067 GCA_000934665.2 Catajapyx aquilonaris
TGCCCAGACATATGACTCCTATACTTAAATCGATCCTCTGGTGGCTAGGAAGGCAGTCATATACGTCGGGGCACTGAGTTCAGATACACCCTGTATACAAAAAAACTGATAGTAATTCAACGACTTGGTGTTGCAATATTGTCACATTCTCAAGTTTCATCAAAATTTAAACTATTCACTCCATATTTTCCTACAATTGTGCCACAGAATTGGTACAAAACGTGTCACCCAAGCAAGCCCCACGACTCCAATTACTTGGGACGCAAGGAGATAAAAAAGCATCAAGGCGGGAAGCGACCGTCCAGGATTGGGCCGCGACCTCATTCGACCATAATCGCCGTTTAGGACGTACACATTGGCCCGTTCCATCTATGACACTATTACGACGTCTTTTTTACGCCGCCTTTTCCACTGCGAATGACCGCCGTTTGGTTCCCCCAGAAAAAAAAGTGTCTACCCATTTCCTCCTCCTGACTGCTCCATTGCTAATCAGACCACGTCAACAAACACCATTATCCCCCCCAAAACACCCACCCCCCCAAAAATTCCCCTCCTTTTCCCCTCCTATTCACCATTCCGTATACATTCTATTCAATAAAGTAAAGGATGCAGGGTTCACTCCGAGTCCCGAATTTACGATCGCCGCCTCGCGCATTACATGCTCTCTGGCCCCATACGATCCGATATGGCTGTCATGTCGAATAAATACGGTCTCGGAGAGAAGAGTTATTTACGAGCCCTTTTCTGGGCCTGTCCGACTATACTCGGACCAGAGGAGGAATATTTGTCGCCGACTTGGTGGCCCCGCCACAACCATCACCTTCCAACGTTTTATACCCATGCGGCCATTTTGCCTCCGTCCAAATGGGACCTCTTATCTAGCAGACGGTGTATAAAAATAAGGGGGGAGGAATACCAAACGTATTTTTATACAGGGTGAGTCACAAATGGTTAGATTGGACCAATATCTGACTCACCCTGTAAGTTTTCATCTAAAGTCCGGCCCTTTCTGCGCGTCTGATCACATGGCCTCAGAAATTTCTGCTCAAACCCATCTGGTCCTAGTTTTATTTTTTTGGAAGGAGGCCCTAGTTCTTTCCCTGGGAGCCGGCCACGGTGTAATCTTCCTGAGTGTCTATGATTCATGAATATGACCAGGTTAGTGTCTCCAATCGCTCGGATCGATCGACTTGGCATGGTAATGGAGATTTATCGCGCCATCTTTTGACGTAGCCTCCCGCCTCCTTTCCTTGCCCTGGCTTCTATCCTGTGTGTAAAATATAGATAATATTGTCCTTGGATTATGGATCTGGTTCTGGTCTATTCTTCAAAAAAAACAAGTGTCAGCTCTCGTGTGACCATTTTGTTGACTTGGGAAATGTTTCCCGCACACGCCTCCCAAAAAATTCCCTAATCACTTCTTCCTGTCTCTTACTCCCTCCCACCTTGTTTTTTCCCATCACTCTAGCTAGCGCGTAAATATTTCAACGCACACGTTTCCGCACTTACCTGCTAACAGCAACATCCAAAGCCCCTAGGGGGACACCACACTATGCACAAGTCTTGTTTCGCCCAGCACCCCCCATGAACCTGCAATTATTCTCTCCACACACCCATAAAAAGTCCTTCAACTACACGAAGCAAAACCCAGTCAGGTGCGCAAATTTGTTCAAAATTCACTCCCCCTCATTTTCTTAAGAAAATAATTACCACGCCCCATTAATCATTCTCCAAACTTTCCACTCCACACTTTTTTCCACCCAACTTCCTTTTTTTCTCCAGCAGTTACTGAGGAAAAGAGGTGAGTTTCCGTAGACATGCAGCAGCTGCAATGGAACCATTTCCCTTCCAAACATCTGCCCTTTTGCTCCTATAGGCCCGTTGCAGCCATGTCGGCAGAAAGAGAAAACTCTCTTCTTCTTCTTCTTTTTTTCAGGGGGGTACATAGGACCTTTTTTTCCTTTTTTCCGACCGGCAAAGGTGGGGCCCCCAACACCGAGGAAATCACACCCCGAGTGGCACGCCATCGTTCTGTGGGCCAATCTCCATGAAGAATGCAAAGACGTCCCATTCAAATGCCTAGAGTCAATACACCCGAGGCCATAAACCTGTCCACGGGGACGCACAACCCTGGATTAGTAGGCTAAATCGGACTTCTTTGTGTAGGCAAGGAGTCCATGAAAATTCACTCTCCCCTCCCCCGCTTTCCTCCACTTTTTGCACCCCTTCTCCCGTTGCAAAAACTCTGCAGTCTGGTTTTTTTTTCGCGAAACCGAATTTTCTTGCTGGGTCGCTCCCAGGGTATGAAAATCGCGACTTAAATTAAGTGGGCGCTTATCATCTCGAGTCATCAGATCTGAAATTGTTTGGGAGTAAAGAGATTATCTAAAAGTAGTTAGGGAACTGGGGGTTAAGGTAGGAAACTTTTCTAAGGGGAGAGGAATAATCGGTGCACCGCAAACGGGGTAAAAATTTGCTTCTCGCAAAAGCAGGTTGGCTGAGTTCTATGGTTTTTGGTAAAAGGTTACGGTATGACCTTGGCAAATGAGTGTCAACATAGCCTGGTGCATAACATTTGACACAATAGAGCTAGATGTAAAAAATCATTCAAAACGTAATGTCACTAGTTATCTGGAACAACACTACAAGGTTACAGTACCATAAAACCTGCTATTATAAAAGTAAAAAAAATAGCACTGAACATATTTTAGTTATGTAAGGCTTAATTACTCCGGGGCGTCAAGTATTGGTTTCAATGGTGATCGGTTCTGATTTCGCTGATCTGATATTTCGGCTGTCTCGATCCACCCTGATTGGATGAAGATTAGTTTCACCCCTGCCAATCAAGCTAACACAATAGCTAAAAACCTGGTGTTACTCGCAAGTGTTGAAGGGTCATGTTGTAAGCTCTAACAGCACATTATTATCTCGTTGAACGCACACACGCAACAAGAGTATTTCAACAGGCAATGAATCCACTCTATGTATTAGCGTGGTATTTGCAAATTAAATTCGAATCATATGTAGGCACGATATAGCTTTAAAGTGACGCCCAAAGTTAAACAATTTCCGGTGTCCCTATGATAAGGCGTGATATGCAAAAATTGCTAACTAAACCACACCACCACACACTTGACTGTTGTTAAATGATGCACACTTACAAAGTAATAATCCGGTGCAGTTTTATATCTGGATGTTGACACATCACTTTTAATAGCTATCGTAAAACGTGTCCATCGCAATACAAAATGAGCGTTATGTGTGGCATTCAACATGACTGCATCGGCCGTTAACCCACTCTTTTTATGTACTGTAGTACAAGGTCCGCTCGAACATGAAACTGATCAAAATATTCTAAAATTTGTGTCAAACGACACCTTTTAGGGTCCATGAATTTGGTGGAAAAGATGCAGCACACTTGTCATCTGGTCCAAAGCCCCTATCGGCCAGTCTAGGTTTCGCAAAACCGATCTCCCAAATTAGCACATCGGTCTGGGCCGATTCGCGACTTCCTCCGTCGGTCCCAACAATCCGCCAGAGTGAGAGAACCTAGCTTTTCCTCTCTTGTCAAAAGCCAGAAGCGTGCTTGTCACCTCCCAACATCTGCTCTGCCTCTGTCCTACTCGACCTCTCAAGCTGCCTCCCACAACTTTTGGCCGCTTGCCAGGGTTGGGTGGATGGGTGGGCCACACCCTTTTCCCTAAAAGTTATACAACCCGAGAGACACGAGGTTGGGGGAGGGTGGCGCAGAAGGGAACAGCTGTTGGGACACACGAGGGAGAGACCAGCCAGAGACAGAAACTAGTAGTAGTAGAGAGAGAGAGGGAGAGAAGATGAGAGGAGAGAGAAACGCGCCAACCTACAGTGTGATTTATTAGCCAGAGATACGGGGAATGGTGGGAAAGGTACAAGGACCAGCTTGGGGGACTTGGGACTTGGGGAGTAGGGTGGCGGGGGGAGGGCATCTAATATGGAAACTTTAACTACACTCTCAAGTTAGGTTGGAAGAGGTTGGGTGGGGAGGGGGGTAAGTGATCCAAGTTATGGTGGTGGAATAGCCTGGGTTCAAGTTAGTAAGGCGAAGTTTCTTGCTGCATGTTTGGGTGGCTGGGGTGGTTGCGCTAATCAGCCAGGATTTACGCATTAATTTATTCTTCGAATTATATGGGAGGGAAAGGCACTTGAGTTAGTATACACGACGTCTGTTACAAGAAACACCCTGTATACGCCTGAAGGGACACCTTCCTTTACCTAAAACTCAGATATGCCCGATTGCATCTTTTCATGAACAAATGAACTCAAAAACTAATTTGTATACAAGTGCCCTACATATAGGATGCTATGCACACTTTTTGAAACATTTAACTTATGGAATAACAGGCTGATCCCATTACTCGAGTGAGACTAAGATGTTAATTATTTTCAGTACACCGGATTTTGGGAGTAACCTAATTTGCGCCCAGCTTTGAACCTCCACCTCACATCCGGAGCTTTACCCATTTACAAAGGAATGGCAGGTTCACACACACTCCGGTTGAAATAAACTCTCCAGCAATCCAAAGCCCAACGTCAGGAAAGTTTCAGACCCACACCGCTTTTCAGAATTGATCATGCAACTGATCCAAACCCATTCTAACGAACACCCAAGCAATTAATATTATTGCACCCCAAGGTCTCCAAAATTTACAGCCTGCCACGGCGCGCCAGTCTACAAGAGAGTTAATACCCCATTTCAGTCATTATAGCGGTCGTGTCTACCACCAGTCCTCTGAATGCACTTTCTATCGATTCAAAGTCACAAAATGCAGTGTGTGTGTGTGAAGTGGACTGGAATTCTCGATGCACCCGGAATGCGCTCCAAATATTTTGGAGGATTACGAGGCCCCTCGCATTAGGCCTTATTTATCTGTAAAAGCTGCGAAACGGTATCAGCTGGAAGAAAACGGGCTCCGATGCCTCTAATGGACCGTCACACGGTTTCAGACCTAGGGCACAAACTGGCCTCTGCCTAATTTCATTAGTGGAACGCAAAGGCTTCTCCTTCCGCGTTTTGCGACAGGGAGAAAATCCTGGTCCTCCTCTCTAAGACAAGGGGAAGTGCTAATATCGCTAATATCCGCGGAATTACAGCATAATTATGGACTACTGAGCTTAATTTCGGGGTTCCTAAAGAGATTATCCGTATCGGAGTAGCGCATGGAGCCTTGTTTTTCCTCGCGGGGGTAGCAGGAAGTTGGCATTAAAATTAAAGCCGGATTTCAATTATCTCTCTATTATAAGTGACGCGCAAATTATTCATAAAGCGCGCGTCCGTCAGATTACTACACAAAGTTCGCGTGTTTTTTTCGATGCAAGAAATTACAAGATCTTCGCGGCAGTTTAACGTGCTGACTCGACTCTATTTGAGACAGATGGAGCGTCTCAAATCTCCTACTTCTTTTTTCCCCCTTTGCTTCTACTCGACTCTAACTCCACCTCCAGCTCGCCTTCTCAACAACCCATGAAATTACAATGCGTGAAGAGCCAAGCCAACTGTACATCTTCCAACAGAGACGACACTGGGAAGCTCGCCTATACCAGATTGCCTTGTGGGGGAAGGAAAAAAAGTGTCCCTGATGCAGTTTCTGTGTCCCAAATACCTAACAATCGATCAATGGCAGCCATAAATATTGTTGTTCCGGCCCAGTTTAGGACCTGAATACAGTAACTTATATCCAGAGAGCAAAATCTGCTCTATTTGGTTTTATGTATGTAATATTAGAGTGAAATTACTCAACCTATTAAATTAATTTTTAACTCGATGTGCTTCTGCTTAGAGCCGCATAGGGAGTGGATATAAAAAAGTTGTCTCAAATGATGAAGCTTGTCATAAAATGCATTTCTCTTGTGCCATTTTCCAGGAAGACGCCTCAGAGACTTGATCGACTTCAATGGGATACCGACGGTGACGGAGGATTTTTCTCACGGTGAGTATTTTTTTATCTTCTGACATTATTTTCTCGATTCAAAAGCGACAATTTTTACGCGTGTAGCCTACTACATACAGTATGCACTTTGCCACCTGTGTCACACAAATCGCATTCAAAATTATTCCAAAATTTATAGGGGGACGGTGTAGAATTTAGTGAAGCACGGTGATGAATAGAGACCAAAATGAATGAAAATAATTAGTTTATGGCACCGGGTGTATTAGTGCCAGCGTTTAATCTGGTAGATGGAGGGGAGGGTTCAAAAGGCAATTACTAATGTAACTTACGGGCTCGATGCAGCATTCAAAAGAGCAAGTAAAGCACTGTAATTCGAAAGTAAATATTTCAGGGGCATCTACGCCCTGCATGCCCCAGAGCCACTTACCTTCAGCGTCATAGAGTTGTAGGCCTGAAATGACTGCTTTGATAAGGTTTACTTTCTAAATTATTTTGAGGGATTTTTGGTTTAGCATTAGTTGATTTCCTTCACCAACGATGACTAAAAAGCTCCTCACATGACGCGCGCGGAATGTGAATAACAGGCAATGCATTTAAGATGGAAACTTCAGCGTTTGTCAGGGTGTGGAAAATTCTTGAATCAACACCCGTAATGCAAATTGGAAAGATTTTCTCTCTCATTATTCCTCACCAGCAAGCACTCCGTGTAGGTAGGAACCCCCGAAAAAGGACGATAGAAGGACCTCCAAAAACTTGGGAGTCGGAGCGGTAAAAAAAAAGCGGATGGAAAAAGCGGGTGGTAGACCCGAGGAGATGGAAAAAAAGGCCTCCTTGCATTCCTTCCATGTTTTTAAATTTCCACAATTGCAGCCAGAGAAGGCGCGTCGGCACTTGAAGTTTGCCGTCTCTAAGCTGGCGGTAATTCGATTAGAGAATGAAGTTCGTTCTTTTATAGAGAGAGAAAGAGGCGTGCTCGGACTTTGGAAGCAGGTATTCCCTGGGATGAGGGGGCTTCTATCTTCACCTCTTCTTGCATGAGTGGCCAGCGGGCTCTTCAGACTCTCAGATATACTCAGCAACCACCTTCGTTTTTTTAAAAAAAAAAAGAGGACAATGAGGCTTAAGGCAATCTGTATGCATTTCACCACAAGCGCTGCGGCCATATTGAATTCATGCCGTCAGGTGCAGCCATCTTGAATATATGACGTCAGGTGTGACGTCATGAAATATCAAGATGGCAGACACTTGTATAACGTTACAAACACGTCAATTGCTTAGTTTGGGTGTCGGAATACAATGTAGTACAGGTAGGCAACAGATACATATATCTCTAGTGCGATCGATGGCAGTGAATTAACTGCATCGCTGACCAAATAATGCGGTGTGACACGCCCACACCAATAATTTGGGCAGGAAGGTAATTGGAATATTAATAATATTGTTCATGAAGTCGCATTCCGTTCTCAAATTAATGGAGTTGTTATTTAATACCATTGCCAGCCGACACGTTTTTTTTGCAAAGTTGGTACCAGCCAACAGCGCGTTATGAAATTCTATGCAAATGACCATTGTTTTATAATAATTGACGCATTGTTTTGTAATTATGAAGCACCGATGCGCCGCTGCGTGAAACAAACTAGCGAAAAGAGCAGCAAGGTCACTCGTCGAGCTGTCATAATTATTAAAACCAGCCCATTGCAAAACATAACCATTTTCGCCCCCCCCAAAAAGAGTAAGTGAGATGTAGGGTAGGCACTCTGCGTAATGAAAATCGCGCAAACTGCGTATAGTTGATGCAATGCTTTGCCTGGAATCCAGTCTGTGGCATATAGATGGTGTGTTGAGACTGGTGGAAAGCCCAGAGCGAGTAAGGTAATCCGACCATCCCATCTGCGTTTTCCATCCTCAGCAGCCTCAGGCCTCTGCAAATGTACCAACAAAACAACAGTTTTGATACAGGGAAAGGGAAGAGGGGACATTTCAGGGGAGCAGACAAGGCGAAGGGGGAGGGAGGGGGGAATCTTACCTAGCGCTTTAAAACAATGGTGTACTGACGATAATGGATGTTTTGGGGAAAGTCAGGTCCTTTGTACACTCCTCACCCTTTGGGATAATTAGGTAAACTGATGCGAGCCAAATT
Source organism: Catajapyx aquilonaris (assembly GCA_000934665.2). Lineage (NCBI taxonomy): Eukaryota > Metazoa > Arthropoda > Diplura > Dicellurata > Japygidae > Catajapyx > Catajapyx aquilonaris. The sequence goes on from JYFJ02000590.1 coordinate 8,068, forward strand.
AGATCCTCCGACCGACGTATTGAAACGTATTTTTATAAAACTTGTTGGATATGGTTAATTAGTGTGCAATATATTGTCGTTAGGTTCTTACCAAGTATCCAGTTGTCAGACACAAAAGTTTTCTAGGGCGAATTCAATATCACAGTTTAGTTTTCATGGCCTAGTTCAGCATTGTCTTCAAAAATACTTAACGAAAGATCAGAATAAGCCATTTTAAGCGGAGGTTGTTGAAAAAATTCCCAGGTATTTTTTTGCAAACTTGCCTGAGAAGTTAGCTATAATTAATTTTGTTATTTAGCTATTAAATGCACTTCTAAAATTTTCTGACACAAAAAAACATATTATACACATAAAACCAAATTGTAATATTTACAGTTGCAAATTGTGAAAATATCGACTGCAGAGGTCATGCGTTGAATTTTTTTCCTCGCATTTTTTATAATCTCAAACTATCGAAGGTTCGAGCATTTTTTGTCCCTTGTTGGGTAGTGCGGTAAGAGTGGATGAATAATTTGCATTTATTGAAAACCGTTGACAAATAATCCTTAATAATTGTGTGCGATATCATTATACCTGCAGTACAAAATAACATGAATTTGTGAACCAAATGCTGATAATTTCACTAAAATTTTAAATTGCGCAACTTGTGCAATTTTTAAAAAGCAATTTCCTAGCACAATGTCAAATTATTTTCCGTAATGTCATACCTGAAAAAGCATATTTACAACAGGTATTTAACCCTTGTTAAATTAGTTTAAATTATGCAGCATATATTCACAACAATATCTGCTAGATTGAATAACCTTGCGCTACTTTTGGCCCCCAGAATGTGAGTTTCTCCCGTACAATATAACATCTGACTGCGCACCAGTGCGTTCAAAAAATGTGCGTATAACCAGCAGCCAATATTATTACAAAAAAAGGCTCGCGTACAGAAATGGAATGGAGCACGTCCATAACCAGCCCTTTAAAAAATCCCATTGTCATCTGGTCATTGTTCACCCTCTTTATCCCTGGAATAATAGTTTGGGAGGAAATTGAGTTTCCACCCTCCTCCCCCCCTTCTCATACACGTTAGAACCAGAGGGGGAGGAAACACGAGCCCTCCCAAAGTTTGGGAGGAGGTCCTATCACGCAGTTGGGAGCCGTTAAAAATTAGTGTCTAGAAAGTTTGTCTTTCGGACTCGGGAATTGATCAGACAAAGTCCCAGTAAAGCAAGATTCATTGCGGTAATACTCACACAGCCCTCCCTTCCCCTCAACCCGACTTCCCCCAGATCCAAAAGATGTAAGTTCGGCCTCCCTCCTTTTGCCGTCAGACTGCTCTCATATATCACAACCTGGGTCAGAAAGGTGCAGAGAAAAGTGCGGCCATCAAACTAGGAATAAGGCACATCTGCGTGGACCAACAAAACTTCCTTAATCGATATAACGAGTAGCGCCACGTGAATTTTACGCCGCTATAAAAATGGCAGTACACAATAGTCTATCCAGCAACAAGTTTGCTCTCTGGAAGAGCGGAATCACAAAGCTAATCCAAGACCTCCTAATAGGCTTACAAGAGTATTAACCGGTAAACAAAAGGCCACGGTTCTGGAGAAGGGATTGTGCAAAAAAAAGAGTTCTCACAATGGGTGACACGAGTTAAGTAGGAGGTTAAATTTATTAAGGCCAACTTCCGCTAATGAAGGTGGAAAGAGTCGCTCTCTCAGAAAATAATCAACCCCCCCGGTTTTCTAGGCGCACTCAGCCAAGCTTTGCAAAACGCTCAGCCCTGTCCAGGATCAGGAAGTACAGCTTCGTCTTCATCCACTGTAACAAAGGAACGGGCGAAATTGCAGCTCTTTTCTTCCGCTAATGATGCCTTTCAGCCGGAAAATCATGAAAATCTGGAAATAATGAGAAAGACGGAGGAGGGAGGGGGGGAGGCTGGGGCTACGTGCTCTACTCCCGGAGAAATCTTTCCCCTTCCCTTCTCTTTGCCGACGAAGCTCTTTCCACTTGACGGAGACACGTCCTTGGTTGCATCCAGAAGTCAGGCCTCGGAGTGAGGGGGCCAAGTGCGGCAGAAATGCCTGGACTTGATTTGCACCACAGAGCAATAACATCCACTTTGGGAGGCCTAGGTCACTTGAAGGAAAAGGACAAGTCGTTCCATGGAAATGTCGAGCACTTGATGGTTGCAGGCCAGAAATAAGGTCTAGGTACAAGCAATCGCAAATGATGACCGCATATCTACTCATGTGAACGCAAATGCTATTGCGAATATTTCATTTTATTTGACCCATTCGGTCATGTATGGGTAAAAACAGCAGCGTATAACAAGTGAAAGTTCAAACCGGATGGATTTAGACTGATGCTTCCAATATTCAATATATCACAAAAATTAAAAAGTATAAAATCAGCGGGTGCGTGATTCTGCGGTCTAGCGTCAGGCTGGATACTTATAATGAGTACTGCAACACATTCGGGACAAATTGATTAACTACAGTGAGACAACATTTTGCGTGTTACACCAATGCAATCAACTAGCTCTGCACATGCTGCATGCTGGTTAGAGCGCTTTTTTATACTAAATATCAGTTAGAGGCAGTTTTTCAAACATTTTATTAATGCATTTTACAGATATTAGCTATACGACCACGGTTTTCTGACCTACAGGATGTACTGGGTTTCAGTAGTCAATGCATGACATTTTGACAAAAAAAAACAGTTTTTTTGAACATTTACACAAAAAAATGTCTCCCTTTTTGTAAGGGAATAACAATTGCAATTGAGGTGATAAGTAGTGTTGGATGGTATGCGTCGAGAGGGATTCCAAATCCGGTAGTGAATTAGCACTCGTAACACTAAGAATAAATGCGCTTATTTGGATCATGGTGTAATAACCTGCAGTGAGTGGCCTTTTATAGTCAGTATTTTTACCAGCCAGAGCCCACGCCAACCAGGTTGGAAACCACTGCTTTGTAACCTTGCGTTGAATTCGCTTAAATATTTCAATTATATTACCCCTGAACTGCAGCCACATTACAGCTCTGTCCTATCAGTTATGTTCCGGAAACCACTGTTAAACAGCCGATAAAGTTTTAAATCAGTTCGCGTAAAATTGTCTAAAATACTTACGGTACTCTAAAATAACACAGAACACGGTAAATGGCAATATTTATTCTGCAGTAATTATTTTCAATGTAGCAGAAATTATGAAAAAATATCATTGGAAATGCTTCAGCGTAATTACTGTGTTTGCGTCATTTTTCACGTCCTATAGCTCATAGAGATTGAGATGATATTAAATTTCACTTCAATGCTAAATTGTCTCAATATTTTTGAGCATTACAGTACCGTGTATATATAGTTACTCCAAGCGTTACAGTAGAAGCAAACGTCATTGCAAAATTATTTCCAGAAAGAAATCGATACCATTCTTTGCTTCAATCATCTCATCGCCTCCAGTAAACTGTCCGTCTACATGACATCCTTCAATCCAAACAAACTATTCAATTATAATGCCCTCTGCAGCACTATCAAGAAGCATGGAAACACTTCTTTCTCTCCCTCCTCTCCCGCTCTTTCTTTCTATAGATTTATCCAGCAGCCTAAGGGGTTAAAAGTCCTTCCATGCCCCATCTGAGATTAAAAGCGTTTCCTCTTCGGGCGCCACTGGATATTTTCTCTACACGGTTTCACTTGAAATCAGCTCTTTCTATTCCCCGGAAAGCCTAGACATGCCGGGAGATTTCCTTGGCAGTAGGCCTATCTCCGGTTCCCTAGTTTCCCATTCCCACCCCTCGCCACCTACACTTTCTTAGCTCTCCTGGCGCTGAGGCGTGGCCGATTTGATGGGTCAATTTCCTGGCGTTTTCCGCCCTGCGGGCCACTTGCTTTTCTCTCACCCCCTCTTGCCATCCCCCCGTCCCACCTCACCCCACACCCCACACCCACAGACTCCATGTGGAAAGAGGGTGACCAAAAGAGCCATCTTCATTCCTTCTACAAAAACCTATCGCCTATTATAGCGCGTATTGCGTTCCAGCACAAAAAAGACGCATCCTAAAATATTGGTCTATGCGGACATTTTTTTTTGTACATATATTTTCTTGGGAGTCGTAAAACTTTTTGGCCAAAATCCAAGGTGCGGCTAAGGCGCCTGGATGTCTGCATCCTATTTTTCGTGCTATGACCTGCCATTTTTGCGTCTGCATAACAGATACGGAGACGTGCAGTCCATCGACTTCCATTCAAGTTGAGCGTAAAAATTCGCGACAATTTGAATCCTCCCCAATAATCTGCCTGCAGGAAAAAGCCACTTTTGTGTGTCTGTGTGTAGACTGAAAATGGGGAGATGGCTGGAAAACTTGCAGTTGGAAAACCACCCGCAGTCTTTTTCCAGGGGTCCTCTCCGGTCAACGACTTTTCCAACTTGGAACAAAACCAAAGCTCCCAGGCCCTTTTCCCTCCGAATCTTGGTTCAGGATTTCCATTAGCGGCGGTGCTCCGTGTGATTATACGCTATTACATAAACGGGGAAGCGATGCAAAACAAACCGCCTCCTTTTTTTTTAGAGTGCCGAAAATTTTTGGACACCCTTTTTTGGCTGGTTTGGCACCGCAGCAGCCTAAGTCCATCCATCCTCCCAGATGTCAATGGACGTTGTCGTCTTTTCCCTGGTCTTATCCGTCTCCCCAAGCACCTCTCCTGCTCTTCCAAGACGACAAGCTGTCGATTTAAGCTCTCGGATCTGCAAACCATCTCAACTCGGATACTCCTGCCGAAAAGGCAATACTCTCTCGCGTGAAATAGAGAGGTGCAAATGCTTTGCCTCGTAAAAAATTGAATTTTGAAGAAGAGAAAATCAGAACAGTTAGAGCCGGTTGCAACAGTTCAAATATTATGAAGAAAAGAAAGGTCATTATCAAAACCAGGCTATCTCCTTTGGTCAAAACTGTGTTAATTCCTGGTTACAGACATCAACTCAACACTAAATTCTTATTTCCAAAATATTGAAGATTTTCACCCAGGTCCACCTCCCATTGGGCAAGGTCATATTGGCCGTGAAAAGACTCACTAAATCTGTCATGCCTCTTGTCTGATGGATTCTTGCCGAAGAAGATAGCCGGATTTTGAAAATGACCTAACATAATAATTAACACAACTTGCTCTGGAAATGGCTTGCATGAGCTAGATATAATAGTTCTAGGATACATCGTAACAGTTATTTACTACCAACAATTAAAAGCTATCGGTAGGGCGTAGTTGGCAAAAGAATTCAGGGTGCTAAAACGGAATGGGAATTGTCCCAGCTCCCAAATACATGTGTCTCTGCTTCTACACTAGATTCATTCAGCTCAGCCTGGTTGTGCTAATGGACTCTATTAGATCTTCGCTTAAGCCTTACACCGCTATTAAAAATTACGTTTAAGTTGATGTGCCATGAAAACTGGGCCCGGGGATTCCGGGGGTGTTTTAAAGAATGGGTCGTTACTGTCTGCATACCCTGGGCTCCTAAATCTAGTCATAGTCAACGAGCCGCGGAGAGAAGGGAAAGGCAGGGGAAAAAATCGGATTCACAACAGAGACGATTTTTTCCCCCCTCCACACTCTTAAGCCAGAAACTCAACATTACGACACTGATACTTCCAGCAGGGTTTATCCGTCTGGTGAGAGTTAACACTTGAGGGATTTTCCAACCTGCAGCATGTGTCCTGCCACCCAGCATCACGGGGAACGTTTTCGATGAAAAGCCTTCGGGGTCTGTGTATAGGACCAGCATTCACCCGCAGAATGGCCCTTGGTGGTATTAAGAACCGAGTCTCCCCTTGGACACCCTGTTAATGCCCCTAGATTAGTGGCTTAGTCTGGCGACGCACCCAGACCCCCCAGTACAGTATATACCAACTCTGCTCTTCAAAACCTACTTCAGCAGGATCACCGGCTCTTTTCAAATCGCCGGCCAATACCAGGCCTTATGAGTTTGGAGCCTTTTGTTCACGTGGAAGCTGCAAGTGAGCTTTGACTCGAGCATTATTGTTGGGGATGACATCATGTGAGGTATTGCGGACGCAGGGTTTAAGGACATGTCTATAGGATGAAACTGTTCTGCAGAGAAAAAGTAGCTAAAACTACACAGAATGTCAGCCAGCTACTATTACCTATATGGTACACCTAAGATAATGACATCATATTTACTCACATCCCACCTGCCTATATGCCAGATTCTCAAAAATTTCCTGGATACACGCCGGCCGGCATACCTGTATGAAAAAGAATCAATGAAACCTCATCGATGCGGCGGTGTTGAATCCGTGTGAATTACCAACTACTTAGCATTAGGGGCAGCGATTTTTGGATGCAGTTTTTGGCTCATGACAGTGGAATAACCGCGGAATAACATGTTAGTCAAAAATGAAACTCGTGTTTTACACACATCACCTGAAGTTTTCCCTTATAATCAATAATAAATTCATAACACCAGTTGGGCCGACAATATTGATACTACCATTGCATAGTATATAATATGAAACTGGAATTTAAATTTATGCAATGTTCTGCTAATTTATTTAATCTCTAGCTCTTTCTCTAACCGCATTCGGATTTAGCTGATAGATTGTGAAATGGTGGAAGTAATAGTCATTTTTTGACTCTCGCGGGATCAGTCTGTACTTATACCGAATGGGCTGTGTTGTCGACTTGTACCTATTTTAGACCCACGTGACTCGTAAGTGAAGGTCATTCTTGTCCGCTAGACAATGGAGGCCTGTGACAGCCCGTCATTTCCCGAAAGCCATACATTACGTGAATAAATGAAATGGGCCGCATTCATAATTAAACCAGGTATGGCGACTGTCAGAAAAATTACAGTGCACACTTACCGAGCATTAATTTGAATAAAACAACCCCGGTCTTATATTTGGTTTAAACAATATTTTCACTCATTACTCAGTGACAACCATGTTTTTTTCTAAAGTAATTTGCAATTTATATGACATTACGTAAAATCAACATTATTCTTGCTCCTTCAATGACCCTCATTGTCGTTCCTCTTGCGTCCATGAAGCGTCGGCCATTTTTATATATTAGCTATTTAACATGCGCTCTCGTCTCCGGCGCGCTACGCCGAGTGATTTGCAAATCTATACTGCATAATCTGTTCGGATTGAAGAGAGCGCCATATGCGGGGGACAGTGTGGTGCGGCATTGTAACGAAGTGACGATAAAGTACACTGAATAATCTGACGTCCTCTCGTTGATGCTTCATCGCCGTTTGATTGCCCGTGGTGGTGGTGTGGAGGGAGGGGGTAAAAAAAAGCGCACGGCATTTAACTTGTCTGTGTGTTTTGCTCTTCAGTAATTAAAAGCTTGACGTACACCGGCAGGGTTTCCGCTATGCTAATTAGTCAGTGTTCAATATGCAGAAAGCGTTATGCACCGGCTAGGTAATCCCCATGGCTGATGGTTTTTGACCACAGGTGCAAGTCCAATGATTTCACGTCACGCTTCTCGCAAATCCACTTCAGTGACCTAACTCTTCTTTAAGACGAGATGTCTTTGTCCCATCATAATAGAGAGGAAGACATCGCAAATGATGGCGTAAAAGAAACTTACTCTGAAAACACGAGCGCCTATGTAACCGCATTTAAAAAGCTGTAAGCGTTGAAATTAATCCGCCTAATATATTCCCGTTTGCTCAGGTTAAACCGGGCAGAAATTCCTATGTCAACAGTGGCTTCAAAAGTCTGCGCCCCCAGTATATAGTAGGCCTGTAAGAGATGAAAGGTGAAGCCTGACAGAGCTGCTTTTTCCCTTAACCTCTAGCGATTTGCAGAAGCGGCTTCGAATGTACACCTTTGCGACCATGAACCAGATCTGATATTAATGGTCCCAAAAAGAAGTCCTTATAAAAATGTGCTTCTCTAGTCACCGAGACATTAATTCTGTTTGCTCTCTAAATCAGTGATTCGAGTCAATGCACACGGAAATTCTAAACCTTCTCTCTCCTTCCCAAGGAAAATTGAGTTTCACGGTCGATTTGCAGCAGTAGGAGCTTAGAAAATATCGGTATTCTAATATTCACCTCGACGGGAGACATTCCTGCTAAAAGCCTGTGCTGTGTCCGCCTCGTCATAAAGAAAAGGATATCGCCTTACTCAAGGGTAATAGGTGTCACTTTGGCTTGAAAAGTACTGCCTGTGTGTCGCAATATTGAATTAATTCCGTCAAAAATAGTGCGACGCAACAGTCGGAATAATTCTGCAAAATCTCTCGACTTATTACGAATCATAATGTAAACAATGCGACATCGATAATACAAAACATAGACACGTCATGTCTTGAAAAAGTGATTCAATCTTTCGTAGTTTGAATTGCATTGAAGTTTTTTTCCATAATAATTGTGCTCATTCTGCAGAGTGGTTTACCTGCAAGCTGAAATCAGTGCCGGCCATTATTTTGCAGATTGGCAGCAGCGAGAGCAAGCGGCCAGTAAAATGTCACAAACATACAGTTATTGCAGTTAAAAGCTTGTGCTCTACCCTCCATTTCGCCTGTAAGCCTATTCCACCACTTATCCTACTCAGCACCCACTGAATGTTTTAAATACGACGAAAAGCTGCATGAATCATAGAGCGAAGCCCCCCTGTTTAAACGCTTATTTAAATTGTGTGAGAGTAAAATTAACAGGTAAATGCCCGCGATATCAAACCCGCCTAGTAATTTAATATTGAACAGTATTTTTTTGCACTTTTCACTGCAAATTTATACCAGCAAATGGCCTTCCCGTGGACTCCATTCCGCAAACATATAAAATGTTGGGAGTGTCTGATCAAAAGGGCGTACTCTTAACACGAAGCTAAGATATTTATGAACATTTTACTAAATTAAACTCTCTCTAAAAAATGTTTTCCTGTAGATGTGGGAACATGTTCATCCTGACTATGAAGGGCAACCCAACAGCCTTATTTATGCAACATGAAGTCTAAAATACAGGGGCAAAACTTTGCTTTATTTCTCTGCCTTTTCGGTCTTTGTCACAGTTATATTTTGGGTTTTTGTTCTTCACTTGTGCCATTGTGGGGGGAAAAGGCGGAGTCGCGTCGACAAAGGTGGTCGAGAGGTCATCCATTTTGATCAAGTGGACCCCGCTGGGCAACATACCCATCCCGAATGAGGGTGCGACCATCTGCCTTGTTTCACGTCCATTCCTCCGTCAATGCCAATCGAGTTTGAAGGCGGGCGGGGAGAATGACATGGAAGGGCAAAATCTGGCAGACTCTCTCTCCTCCCGCACTTCAAAACCTTCCTCTCTTTTCTACCTATATTCAGAGGATGGGGAGGGTTTGGGATATCGGATCCCCTCGCATGGAGGCAGCAAAATTGAAGTGATGCCTGTGGCACCCTGCCAGTTTCCCTCCCCCATTATCTACTCGGGCTTCACCCCTCAAGCAAGACTATTCTCCATCTCCCCCCGCCGTCTAATTGGAGCATCCATTTTTGTTGTTTTCTACTCCACCTCCTCGCATTCATTGCCAAGAGTCGTTGTTGCAAGCATTGTGGAAGCGCAGCCCCTAAAAAACTGCGGGCTCTCTCAAATGAGATTACTATCCGGTCCCCAATTTATGAGAGATGGAAGTAAACACTCAGACAAGCGCAATTTACCTTGGAGGGGTTGAGGAGTACTAATTGTTTTAATGTTTGCCTCACCGAAGCTCCTTAGCACTGTTCTAGACGTATTGGCACTGCCATCTACTCCAGATTAATCATCAGCTTGACAGAAGGCGGCTTGTGCAAAGATTAAGAGTCAGCACAAAAATAATGGCTACAATTTCATCTGACAAAATTCTTCAGAGTGAATGGACTTCAAAATGTCTGCACTTGTATTTCCACTGAACAAACCAGCCAAAAAAATTCGCATACTGCAGCAACAATCGCCATATCCGCTTCAAAATTCCAAAACGCGCAGAAATCCCAGTGGCTGCTCCCCCCCCCTCCCCCGGTGCTTTTTCATCCCTTGTCCTTTTCATCAGCCAGGACATTAGCTACATGTACCGGCACTCAATTATCCACGTCAGTATTAATTGGATTATTAAAGATGCAGATCCAGTTAGGGTCCGGACGACCGCGGATGCCGAGTGCGAATTGAGCATATGGACCATAATCAGCTGCGTGTATGCTCAGCGGATGATGGATGCGAGCAAGAATGTTAGCAGCTCGAGTGCCGCCAAGGTTCATTACAGATTATGCCCGCCCATAATAATTAATGACTCGATTATTGACGATCCACTTCACATCCACAATGCCTCCGGTTTTGAAAATGAAAACGATCAAACCTTGCCACCTTGCTGCTTAATCCCACCAAGACAATTACCCTCCCCCCAATATTTGACGTTGTCTGCGGGCACACAGTTCAATTATTGCGGCTCCGAGCCCGCGCCCCAGAATTGAGTTTCATTGTCGTATATTACATCCCCGTTTTTTTAAACAGCGAGCCAGTGCCGCTCGCAAAAAAAAAATATTCATACTTTCCGCAGCGATAGTTTGTCGGCATTGCACAGATGGACGCTCAGGCAAAGACCGCAACCAAACCGCGGGGGTTGGCCGCAACAGCCGCCGAAGTGGTATGCATCTTTTATTTGCCTTTAGTTTGCGGAGCCTCCGGAGCTCTCTCTCTCTCTCTCTCTCTCTCTGGCAGAGCTCTTTTCCTATGCCGGCTGCTGGTCAGGAGACCACAAATCGAAGCCCCGGCCTAGTGATGAATACCCTGGGGTGGTCCGCAGGCCCCTAGATAACTGCATTACGCGGAAAACAGATCAACTTCAAATGGATGAGCGCTATTTCCAGCTCCAGCACTCGAGATCAACGCAGTCTCGCTGCAATTTTGAGCTCTGGCTCTACTTCTGGTCCAAATTAGCTGGAGCCTTACCAGTGGATGGGGCCTTTTTTTTTGTTGAGCGTGTGTGCTGCATGGAGCTGCCCAAAATAGCGTGGCTGTTAAATGATGGCGAGATGTAACTTCGGGCGGCTCTAAAAGCGTGTAATAACACATTATGTTATTACACATGTCCCATTGAAATTGAATGAAATGTCAATAACATTAATGCCAGCCAATAAAATGTAGATTATTAAAGCCCTTGGTCTCCATTCAAATTTGTCATGGCTGCCAAATTTATACCAATGCATACATTTAAAGTTCAGCAACAGCTGGTGCAGCAGTACAGCCCCGCATTTTTTTGCACGATTCTAAAGCTCAAAACTGCAGACCAGAACTATGTTGGAAGGATTAAGTCTAGTTTTGCGCAGGTCCTCCCTTCCACCTAAAAAAAGGAAACGTATAAATGAAACCTAGACAAACGTACTTGTTCTGCAGCAAACCTCCACTTGTTCCTGCAGAGCTCCGGAAAAGCGAAACCTGCCCTGTGTTATCGTCTTTGCTACAATGCATCTCGTGTTTGCTGAATCCAGGGGGTTTGTTTTCGCTTGGGTTTCACGGATGAAGGCATCGCAAGGCAAAGGCAGACTGGGAACGGAAGACAGACAGCGAGCAGGAAAAGCTCCAGGACTCCTGCAGCTAAACCCCAGGTTGTTACAGATAGTCCTTATTGCATTTTTGTGAAAAAGGCAAAGGCGCCAAAACGACACATTGTGAGCGTGTTTCGTTTCCAAAAAAAAAATCATTTTTAAAAGGTTGGGTGCAACTAATAAGCGCTGTTCACTATAAGGGAAAGTCTGGATGCCAAAAGGCGACTTGAAAAATGCGCCAATGGTCGCAACAAAAGCACCGTGGCCAGCCTGAAGGTGTAGGGCGAACCAACACCTGTATTAGTAACCTCCATGTTCTATCTAAATGGATTCGCATTAGCAAAAAGCTCCCGGCGGAAGGAATATTTTCACAGCCTAATAACAAAAAGTGAGCACATTATAAAATGAAATGGCCCTCCCCAGTAGGATGTCGAGAGTGGGGTTTGGAGGTGGGTGGGTGGGGGGTGGACAGGTGTAATAACTCCGGAATAATGATTTTCCATTGGTGTACTAGCCAGCACCATGCCCACAATTCCCATCGCAGAAATGCAAGCAGGCGGAATCCTTGTCCAACAGAAACAAGCCTGGCGGATATGGAGGCGCAGACATGCATTTTGAATTAGTGGTCGCTGCGGTGCAATTCTTCCGTATCTCTGCTGCTGCTGCTGCAATGAGAGAGCCTTTCTCTCTCTGTACAGCCCAAGCTAGGCAGCTTATGAGACGCTTCCAGGACACCGTCCTGAATGATTTACGCAGATGAATAAGATAGCCCCAGAGTTGCGCCCCACCCCGAAAGCCCTCCGTGGTGTCACTTGTGCCGCGGCCTAATGCGTCAGATTCCGCGGAAAACAAGTCACGGGAGCATAAATAGTTGTCACAAAACGTCACGCTGCGAGGCTTGTACTCTGGACAAACTCCGGGAGGAAAATCCGGGTAATTTATGCGCGTAAATCCGGTTGAAACTAAGCACTTTTTAAATTCTGCGCCCAGGTTATATACGTACGCATAGTCTGCAGAATTATTTACATGTGTCGGCGGATTTAATTGGACCGGGGTCTTCAAAAGAGAAGCAAAAGCGTCATTAGGAAATGAGGGCAGAATCCTGCAATCTAAATTTTCATGCGAATGACACGAGTTTAATCATTATTTCTTGACGGTTAAAAAAGTTCTGTTTTCTCCAACAACTGATAACAAAATTCTGCCTGGGAGAGAACCATTGTTTGATCAGTCTCACAGCCATCCCTCAATCGTGCAATCCTTTACGGTAATTAATTTCAGGACTGCGGAGCACAACGCCCCGGTTATTGACTGTTCTCATTAACTGGCAAAACAGAGGTTTAGGGTAAATGTTTATTGAAATTGGCCTGTTATGTTAATTCGCGTGCGGAAGGCACTGGTCAACACGTGTACCCACTGCAAAAGCATTGATTTTAATTTATTGTTGCCCATGCGCTCATCACCAAGTCGGAGTTTTTACGTCATCGATCGAGCTGCACCTGGTTTTTTTTGGCGATACCGTAAGCGCAATAATGAACGGCCGCGCCGTGGGTTTGATCGCTCTCGCATGATTGCAATTTTAATAACCAGTAGCCATATCGCGCGGTGCATACTCATACGCAACTATTTTTAAAACTATAACGCCGCTTTCTAAAATTGCAAAGGTGCAAAGTGGACATTGTTGGTTGATATGCAAATTTAGGCGTTGAGAGCAGACACTGTTCGCTCCTGAATCTTTTGGCAGGTTTTTTCTTCCTTTCTCTAGTCAACGCCTCTCTTTTGAAACCCTGCCTGTAGGGGGTTGCTGCTACGTTCATGTCGGCGTTAAAGATGTTTGGAGCGAGAAGGAAGCTGGGAACCAGCTTCACTTGATTTGGTGTTAAAGGAAACCCCTTTTTTGCTGCACACAATGCCGTCAATCTAAACCCTTAAAGCATCATGTTGCGGCTTCAAAAATGTAGCTAGGAAGAAAATATCAGCGTAATTATTATTAAGAGCTAAAGAAATTAACTTATTAGGTTTTATTACATGGACTGGCGCATTTTACCAAATTTTCAGTCTTAGCACATGAGTATTAGTATGGATCACCCTGCACTTTTTATCCATCCGACCATATTCGGCCCTTCACATTTATAATCCAGCATCCAGCAGAAGCCTATTTCCAACGCTTGATCGGTACAAAAGTGATCCCACCCGCAACCCTTTTCATATATCCAGTCGCAATATAGTCATCTCAAATCCGTGTCATGTCCCTCTATTCATATCATCGTCAGACCGTGTCAGTTGCACGTGTCGGACAACACACGGAAGGCTTATTCTTTCTCGTTTGCATGACAAGCCCTCCCCTCCTACCATCCCTCTCCCCCTTTCACCATTTTTTTTATATCCATACCTTCGCACCTTCCTATGAAAAAATAGGATTGGGGGTGATTGGGGGGAAGGAGTTGGCAGAATGAGGCCGCCTAAGTCTTGAAACGTGCTTCCCGGTCCGTCATCATCTTCAGACTGTCAACGTCAAGTTCAATTTGAGGAAACTCCGGGGCGGTAAGAAGGAATAAGTTTTTTTCCCTCAGTTCCTCACAATAGTGACAGGAAGGTATTGAAATGATGGGTTGAGGGAAGGGACAAGAAAACTGGGAATCTTCACCTTCCCATAATGATGAGGATATCCAACCCTCAAGTTTTCCCTCAAAAAATAATCCACTTTTTTTTTACAAAAATTGAGATTTTTAGTTTGTGGTGCGCATCCCTTGTGTCGACTCCGCGATATCCTGCCCAGATATTAGAGGTGTTGTTTCGTCCTTCGGGAACAAAAGCTTGGAAGCTTGGAGCCCGGAAGATATATTATGGTGCAGCGGGAGATATGTACGAGCCTTTGTCTGGTCCAAGGGTCCATACAGGCCCAGAGATATAGACAAGGGAGGGGATGGCCAGGCTTTCATTTCCTCCCGGGCTGGCCCCAAACACTAGTCCTATTAAACCTTGCCTTTATGCTGATGATGGCCTGCCCCGCGAAGACCCACACCTGCGAGGCCTTCCAAAATCCAACACTCTCCGCAATTAATAACTGTTTTTCATACCCTTGATGGCAAGAGAGGGACGCCACAATGCTGTATCATTTATAATGCAGACAATATTATTGTTTGTATCCAACCCTCCGATTGTATAGGCGGGTTGTAAATAATATAGCTTTGTTTTCTACGTGCGTGGGGGCTAATGCGCTGAAAGGATTCGACAATAATAATGTTATTCGCTGGAAAAGCCTCCCGGATGTCGACCGCCAATTTTATTTTCATGAGATAATGTGGAGCTCAATTATTAATTCCGTGGGGTTAGCAGCTCACTCTGGTTTTTCATTGTTGAACAGAGCTAGTGCCGTAATTGTCAGAAATTTCCGCGGCTGGGGTCGTGCAAATTATCCCGCAAAATCCTGCATGTCACGCAAGGAGACGTAACTACCGGTCAAATATCTTCCGCTTCCAATCTCCACATTGCCAATCCGTGCGCGTAACCCTCCCCAAACATACCCATATTTAAAACGCTTTTAATTACGCAAGCGCTCCCGGAAAATAGTGACACAGTGAACCAGTAATCTCTAGCTCATTTCTCATATCCCCCCCGTCACGCCCGGAACACTGGGAAAAAAACTAGCCTGGAGGGTGACCTTTAACTCAAACGGACATTTAAACCCCCCTGCTTTATAACGTTACATACTCAATTTCCAAGTAGTTATTACTCAAGATTTATAGCTGCGAGTTGACGGTGGGGTCCAGTGGGCATTATAAACATGGCACATCGTCACGATTAGTACCGGAAAAAGTGCGGCTGTAAAAGACGAGAGCACTTTATTAACCTGATTAATGCGATTACAAAGGACGTGAGCAAACGCACTCCAAGCACATAATTAACGGCTAATTTCCACGGAATGAAAAGTCTTGGAACATACAGCCCGGCGCGGTAGCTGACAACCCAGAATTCTATAAAGCCCTGTCCGAAAGTGAAGAGCTGTAATTACTGCGCCTCAGCAAAAATCACTGCCAGCTAATCGTGAGTTACGAGCTCGAGCTTACGTTCATAATAAAGTTCTGGGCTCACCGAAAGCTCGAGCTTTTTGCATTGTATAATTTACTTTAATTTGAGCGATGGCCCAGGGAGGGGCTTGCAATAATAGCCTCCAAGTGGAGATGGGACTGTTATTGTACGCGACTATTAAGGACGACAATGATCGCATTTACAGATTGAAAAGGTGCGTGTACTTCACCAGAATAAAAAAATCATGCCACACTGTATACACCACAGAAATTTGAGCATCACTCTAATGACAAGCTGTGCTCGCTTCACGCTGCCATTTCCACCACCGCGGCCTCCCAACTTGGATGATATTGTGGTTGCAATTAACTTCCTCCCCCCCCCCTCCCCCCGCTTTCCCCTACTCGAGGGAGGGGAGGGTACCCAGATTAAAAACCAAGATAGGAACGAAAATTATTGGATACCCTCGCCCGTCTTTTTCCCTTTAACAGCTCTGCCAAAGATGGACCAGATTGGCTTGAAAGATTGTCGTGTGAACCCAGGATTTAATTATGGAATTTATGCCTCGTTTCCCGCTCTTTTTTTAAGTGCAAAAAGCGTCATTAGCGTAATCTGGATGCTAGGTGCATTCAGGTGTGTGCAAAAAATTTGTAATAATTGCTACATGATATTAGAAGATAACATTTTTAAAATCGGAATAGTGAATGACAGTGTGAAATAGATTTCCAATTAAAAGAGAGCCCAATTTTTGCAAGCTGTTCTCCCTCTGCATAATAAAGCCTTTCAGTAATCGCCAACTCTCGTTTCTCCTCTCGCGAAATTTTTTTTGCGAAGGAAAAGTGTAGGTTTTATACATGCCTGCGATGAAAAGTGGGCTGGGAAATTACGCCAAATATCGCGACGTTTTACATTAAAACCGCGGCGATACAGGCTCTTGGAGGTAAAAAAAAATATGCAGGACCAGCTAGATAGCTGCGTTACAACGTCAGATTTAAATGGAAAGCGGGCGCTGATTAAACTTAAGGTGCAGACAGCACATTGCGCAAAAAAATCCAACCCTGGAGTGTCCTAATTTCAGGTAATTCTTTACTAGGCGATTACCATCCTTGAAAATTATTGCGTCGCAGTTCTATGTAAAAAGGCAGGGCATAAAGTGATTTTAGTGGAGAAAATGTTCGCTTCTCGCAGCCCAGATAAAGTCGGTAACACGACCAAGGTACCGGGTTGACATCAAAAGGTTTTAAAACCGGGGAGGTTTATTGGTTGTCTCAATTGAAAAAGTCTCCATGTGGGCGAGACTGATCGAATTGGAGTCTGGATACCCGATGCTGACAGGCTCTTTTGCTTCTTCCTCCTTTTTTTCTCTTCGAGCCCTTGTTGTCAGTCTCGGGTATATTCTCCAGACAACTATTGGCAACAACAAACGTGGGTTTTGTACTGTACAAACGGAAACAAAGAGGAGAAGGTTTCACGTCAGCTGATCCGGAATTCGGTATAAGAGTGACAGCAAAAAATGTGACACGGCCAATATTTGTAAACAGATGGAAACTCCTGCGGAAAAAAGCAAGAGGACACATGCATGTGGAAATTTTGTTTGTGAATAAATGTGTGCATGCACATATTCCAAAAATTAAATGTTTGAACGAATATGGACACAGCATATTATGTTTTGGAAAATTGAATATTTTTAGGACAGTTATATTTAGCTGAAGTAGATGTTTTTAAATATTAAAACTTGATGCATGTGTCCTTTGGCTCCAATTGGTCCAACTCGGCCTCTTTTTTTCGGATGTCGGTGGTGTGGACAAAGCAATCCAAGTTCACACACACACACCCATACACATCTAGCCTGCTTTTCCGAATCCCCCACCGCGATCCCACAGCCAAAATGAACTAGTTGCGGAGTGGGAGTTTCCATATGATTCCCAATTAGTGGCCAAGTGCTGGTTAACAAATGATCGTTTCCAAACTATGCAATATACTGTCGCTCGCATTTAAGTTGATTATCTGCATTTTATTGTTCCCCCCATGCAGAGAAGCACAATGGAATGACAGGTTAGCTTTCATTTTAACTCAATCAAGTGTGTATTGGATATAGTATCCTAATGATGTCAAATCGGCATATTATATTCATGCATGATAGTGAAAATCATGCCTGCTGTGCTCTGCATGGCTGCACTTTGTGTGCTTCGAAGGTGCCGGAGACTGGTCTGGTATGGCCCAGATGTGAGAGCACTAAATATAATATTATTTGGCTTGGTCATCACCTCTCATGCCTGCCAGTCTCTGACCTTTGGCCTAGCTTTTTATATAACTCAGTGTTTCTATATTATACATTCCTTCTAGTATTTTTGTCTCCTCTTTTTTCCTCTTAACTTGGTGTGCATGTTTTTTCACATGCAAAAGTCAATGTACTTGTCCATAGTTTAACTACTCTATGATAGATCCCTGTGAATCTTCCAGAGGCAGTGATCCTCACAGGGTTTTCTTGCCAAACTTGTTGGGTTGTGTAAGCCTCAGATAATATACTGTGGCTTAAACGGGCTTTCCGAAGCTGGTTTTCATGCAGCCAGCAGTATTAGCCATCATCGTGTACTTGTGTTGTAATACTGCGGCTTAGATAACCTCGAAATATTAGTGGGCAGTATTTTTTCGATGTGCATCAGTACACTTTATTTTTTTTTGATCAATGTGTGTACTGGGTTGAAGTGTAAAGCCGGTTTTTCTTGCTGTCTTCCTTTTTGTCCCTGTGTGTGAAAGGGATGCCTTTAAGGGCCGGTTTCACCGAGCTTGGTATATGATAAAACCAGGTTTCTTTAGGAAAATCCCATACAAATAGATAGGGATTTTGAGAAAGAACCCTGGTTTTATCATATACTGAGCTCGGTGAAACCGGCCCTAAAAGTTTCAATACACACGAACAGTGTTAGCTAGTGAAAGTGGGCATTCGGGCAATAATACAGTGGAAAGGAAGGATCAATACCCGCTGGAAAACGTAATTCACAAGTGATATCAAGGTTAGAGGATAAATTTTAAGCGGGGATAATGTAAGTTTCAACCTGTTGGTTTTTTTTTCAAAAAATTGCTCCTGGTTGGATACAAGGTCGAATTATTAATTCATACACGACTGCTGCATATCAGCTTAATAATTACACAGCCCCAGAAATAGGGTCAAAAGGACATAGGACGCCCCGTGATTAGTTTCATTTTCCTGAGCCTTTCATCCGAAAATTACAGTTTTTGGTGCTACATCACAGAGAAGTGCGCAGTGTCATATCAGCAGATAAATTTTCAATAAGGGACTTGCAAAATTGCTATTCCCTTTCATAATCAAATCCACTTAGGCAAAGGCTGTAAAAAAGCTCGTCATGAAAACGTCCGCTAACATTGTGTAATCGAAAGGCTGACACCGAATGATATCATATGTGCAAGCCGTAAGCTGACACTGTACAGAGCGAGCCCCGTTTATGCCTTTCCTCTTCTTTTTTTAGTGTGTGTGTGTGTGTGTGTGTGTGTGTGTGTGTGTGTTTTAAACTCTCTGGCTCACACCCGGCGCGTGCTACTCCCGGGTTAGTGTTCCCGAGGGTTGCATCCAGGAGCGCGTTACATACAAATTTCATCCTGTTGTTATTATCGTCCAAAGATACCTTCATGGCCTGGGGGCGAGTGAGCAACAGGGCACTTGTTTCATCTCACTTTATATGCTCCTTCTCCAGTCTACTGATTCCTAAAGTGCTAAAATGTTGCCCCACTAATTTTATGGCATCTGTGGAAAATATAGGAATTAACGACATCTCTCGGTGGCGTCTGTATGTTACGCCCGTTTAAAAAAAAACCCTGGTCCTGGATGCAGCATTCAGGGTCCATCATCTTGTGCAAGCCGGTGTCATACATGTTGGTTACAGTCGAAAACGCGGAAATGGGTCACTAATCGATTGCTGTGGGGGTTATCAATAGCGTATTCAATCACCACGGTTTTAGGACCACACGCAAGCGCACTTTTCACGCCCATTGTTTTCCACGACCGTTTTTCAAAAACGTTGCGCCTACTTTATCAGTTGCTACCACTCGACAGGTTTCCCTTTCCAAAAAAAAGCTAGGCCCAAAGTTGCGTACTGGCTTTTCAAAAAAAAAATGCAAACAAGGGTTGCCGCAGTAATTGAGCTAAAAAAACACAATCTAGTTTATACCTAGTACGGCGTCTCATTATGTTTTACAAGCCTCGTTTTCTCACATTGTGCTGTACGTCACAAAAGGTAAATCCATGACACAAACGCCATACATTGGCTTTTCATGCGTAGAGCGCGATTGTTACCCGATGTCTGAATAAACCTATTTATGCATGAGAGAATCCACTTGGATATGTTCTTAGCACAATACAGTAAGCTGGCAAAATCTACCCCTCTCTCCTTCCACTCCTGCGATACAACGACCACCAGTTATATTCACGGATGCTTTGGCCGAGTTGCCTTGTTTCTGCGGAATAAACTCGTCTCCTCGTAGCTCCCGTAATAAAAGGATAAGCGTTCGGGCTAGAGATACACTACCTTGTTTGAAAATCTGAGGCTCTCAGGCCTTCTCCACAAAAATAAACCCGGTTCCGGGGCGCATTACGATTCGACCTGAAGCAAATTCCAGGCCAGTGCAATATATAGCCTGGTCAATACCAGCAGAAAACCTTACCCCTTCCAACCGCATCTGCTGTATAGGTGGGGAGGGCTAATATTATAACCAGAGCCATAGGTCTTCGGAGGAATATGGCCCTGAATGGAACTGAAAAGGGGTACTCTGGTCATTTCCAAATCCAGCTCTTTTCAAGGCGGCAGTGAAAAGAGGGTGGGTCTAAATTAAGTGGATGTATCACATCTCCCCTCTGAAATGGAGTCCCTTTCATATGCTTTAGAGTCAAGTGTCAGCAAAGTTTGCTCGAAAATTATACATGCTAATGTTAATGAGGAGGCGCACTTTGAGTTTATTAACGGTAGGCTGTGTTCAATATTTTTACACGGGGGTTTTCCCATCAGCAAATCGGTTTTTAAAAGCCTCTTTTTTGATCGTCGGAACCCCGGAATTCTTTATCGCCTGAGCCAAAGCCGCGTTCACGCACAGACAGATAACGATCATTAACCTTCCTTGTCCTCAATCTGCTCTTCCAGCGCGCTCTGCCGGCATGGGGACGCCACTTCATCATAAATTTCCAGTTACGAAGAGTTTATGGGGTTGTGAAAACTTAATGATCACCTTAAAGTCGTCAATCTCCTTGGGAGGTGTGTCAAAAAAAATGAACTTTTCTTTCCTTCACCGGGTTCGCGACATTTAAAAAAAACTGGGTAGGAGTCATTTTGTCAACCCAGCACTTTCTTTTTTCTTCTTCAACTTTATCAGCGAGTTAATTACCTCCACCATCAACACCTATAATCCCATTTTATCCGGCACCAAGGGGGTCAAACTGTGGGATGTAACCGGGGTCCCCTCACATAGGAGGAATTTTGCCGGCCATTAACATAAAGAATTACGAGCGACGTGACACGGAATAAATCTCTTCCCTTGGCGGAAACTGGGAAGGGAAAGAGCGGAGTCCCAGCTAGCAATTCCCAGCACATTTCTACCCCCCACCCAACCCTCTCTCTTCCTCCACTTCAAAAAAAAAGAAAAAAAAGAAGGAACGGGGAAGAGAAGAGAAAAAATGGCGAAGGTTCCTGGATGAAACCAGTCTGCTATGGTCTCATTGGAAATCAGGAGCACGTTTTCTTTCTATACAAGTCAATCTCTACCCGGCCGCACCCCAACCGATCCAAGGGACAAATCCTGGGGGCATCGAATTTCTTCTCTCAAAGTAATTATGTCGAGGGGCTTAAAACTTTGCTAAACTTGCCGCAAGATTAGATCTTCGACGCGGATGAAAAGAGAGAGAGAGAGAGAGAAAGAGAGACTTATCGTGTACGTCACATGGTAGTTGTTTAGTAAGCCGGTAGCCTGTATGGGGAAGATAAATTATGAAGAAAATTATACTAGGTATAATATTGTAAAATACACTTGAAACTATTTCATCTTGCAAAAAAAACCCGTAAGTGACAAAAACACTTTGCTCGTAAAGTTCAGAGTAAATTACGTCCTTTCAGGGGCGACAAAAGTTTCGAAAAAAAATTGTGCAATAGAATTTTGCAAAAAAAAAATGCTCCATAAAATAGTTTTTACCAGTTTTGCGTAAGTTATGTGAAATCTCAAGTCGTGATTATTAAACTCTTGCAAAGAGAGCAACCTTTCACTATACTGAATCTGACTGCAGTAATAAATAGTGTTCAAAACTAGAAATTGGTGGCACGTCCCTTGCTGAACAATGATAACAGATTCTCAAATAATAACAAAATTGTGCTAATATCTCGATATTTTACAATAGAGCCAAACCCTCCATCACTTTTTACGTTTGTGGTTACATCGGGAGAAAACAATTTCCATCGACAAATAATAAATGTGGGTGCCATCACCACACTGTTGACTCAGCAGTGATAAAATATTTATTCAGAGTCGAGTCCTCTTCAATGCAAAGCCACCCCCTCTCTCTAAACCCTCCCACCTCATTCCCCCACCCACCCTGAAGCGGAAAATAGTATACGTTGTGGCTCCAGCTATCCGTCATTCATACACAACCTGTTGTCATTTTCCAAAATGGCGAAATGATCACTTTGCCGCTGAGGTGGCCTAATAGGTTTTGGATGAGGGCAGTGATTATGAAAGGAATCAGGATGGAAATTCTGTCACAGCTTGTTTTCTGTGCGCAATACTGCGTGCACAAGGAGAAAAAAAACAATATATAAAAATTCCCCTCCTGCGGAATTATTTTGCGATCATGTCTGAGCGATTGCAAATTAATATCCGTTGTTGCGTATACGGCACCTACGACTTCCTTAGCAGTCAGTTTGTTCCGGGGGTTAAATAATGGCTCGAGTTCCAATAATTGAAAATCAATAACTTAACGCTTGGAATAACATTGTTTGCAATATTTGGTGAATATTACGTGCCAGAATGTATGAGAGAAGAGTCGTCTAATTGAATCACCGTGATGCACCATACGTAAATGACCATCCGAGAGTCCCCGCCGTGTCACGTCAACCCGTATTTTCCGGACCACCAGACGGTGGCGGCGGCGGTTCTGGCGCATCACATTGGGTCTCCTCCTGATTAACTTTTATGATAAGACGCCGCTTCCTAGCCTAATCTCCGCCACTTTGCCGTCCCCGGAGTTAATTCGCTTGCCTATCACGGATCATAAGGAAGCCCTCAATTTTCATTTTGGTAATAAGGCACGCGTCGCACAAGCAATTGCTCGACGCCTCGAGTCCGTCGTGTCGTACCCCAAAACCAGCAAAAAGGGGACTTGGGAGGATGCTCGAGTGAGCTGACAAGTGATATTTCCAGCCGTCTTAACCGGCTGCAAATGCCACTTGTTGAGGAATCCGACTAACACCAGCAGACATTTCCCCCTCTCAGAATATTCCAGGAGGGGGGGGGGGGGAAACATTACATTTCTGGAAATTACAGTGCACACAAGTCCGGATCAGAAATTCATTGTGCGGTTATGCTCCAGAAATTCCATTCCCAGTCTGAGATGATTCTCTCCATTGTATTTACAATGTGTATACTGTACAGTCTGGTGTAAAGTTGTTTTTTAAATTCCTGCTTCGGTTTGAATTTTTTTCCCCATTGCACCCCAACGTTCTCGGTTTCAAACATATGCACCCAAGATGGAGAAATGGAAATTCAAGAGGACAGAATATGCCCTTGCATGCAGTGCCTGAGGCTGTTCAGATTTAGAAACAGTGAAACCAAAATTCTGTTGAGGTTGCATTCATGAGTGCAAAGCGCGGTTCTAGACGAACTAAGCGCCTACCTGCTGCCAGCAAAACTGCGGAGAGTTCATTGTAGGACCCCCAAAATATACAATACGCAGCCAAAAACACCGCATACTATAGCTTGTAATTCATTTAGCGAGCGAGAGAGAGAGAGAGAGATGATACACGGGAGCAATTTTCAGCCGTTTCAATTTGCAATAGGTATTGCAATTGAAATCCAATTAAACACCCTTCATACTTTGAATTGTTTTCTGCACTGCAGTCGCACTTATTGATTTTTGAAAAATTTCCTTTTCATAAAAATTTCTAATTACTTCTCCCTTTGATGGAAGCCTGTTAATTGAAATAAAGCTCACGAATGGAATTTCTAATTTACGAAATTGTTGTAAAAAAATCTGGCAGGGGTTAACGAGATTTTTTCCTGCTGTACTATGAAACAATCACTTCATTTCTGAGCAGCACACATGTGATTGCAATAATTGCCTTTTCAGCTAGTTATCTACAGTAAGAAATCCAGCCTGATTAACACAGTCATATTTCAAAATATGCTGCAAAATTCAAAAGTTGGATTGTTACTTATTAATGCAAAGTGCAAGGCTTAGGTTCCTTGGCATGTTAACCCGGTGCATTTGTAATAATTCATCACAGCAGTGCTGCCAGTGAGTTACACTACATACTGTAGGGAAAAATGAAGGTCATCGTGAGAAAACCTATAAGGTTGATTCGATTCGAATTAAGTAGCATTTGGTGAAGAAATAAATTGCCAAATTCAACACTTTCCATTGGAATTTTTACACAATAAAAATTCTGGACTGGCATGCAAAATAGAAGCACTCAAACAATGATTACGAGCCAAAAAAATGCTAAAAGTAATTTCTTCTCGTCCATTTATTTTCACACGCATTATTTTGCACACGATGTAAATCCTGATCAGCGCCAGATATTAGGCCAATAATAAATGCTGGCCATGTCACGCCTTCACTCAGCATGGCCATTTTTCACGCCAGTCCTGCAACACACCACAAAAATAGCTGGACCTGTGGAAAAACTGCAACAAAAGCTCTCTCTCTATCTCCCTCCCACAGTATATATACCTTCAAAACAAACCCCCCTCCCCCCTGGAAAAAGGTCCCAAAATCAATGCTCCTGTGATAAGTTACCGCTTCTGTCTTGGGAGCCTATATGCGGGGGAAGAAATCTGGGGCCGACGTCAAAATTAATCTCGAACCAACTGCGGAATCGACCACATAATTTTCTAAAAGCGACCATGCCTTGTCTTTTTCAGCTTGCTTTTATGTTCCGTTTAGGCCACTCATGTTCACGCTTTTTTCCAATTTTATGGGCAAAAAAATGCCCTCACTTGACCAACTTTTAAACCTGACCTATCCCCAGAAGTAGCTGCGAAAATTGTGCATGTTTGCGCTCAATTTGCTGCCCACCCAAATGCGGGTAATCCTAACTGGCAGGTTTATTAATTGATGTATTCGACTCTAAATTCATAATATGAGCCACCGTTTTTTGCTAAAAATATGCGGTTGTTTATCTTTCGCCATATTCAGTGATTTCCTTCAGGCTGAATTCTAATGGGCGTGTCCCCCTGGAACTTGGAAATTCTCTGGATGTCTGTTTAATCCCAGCCTTGCTTTCAGAGAGGGCTTGGATGTCTCTGTTCCTAGTCATAAAGAAAAGGTGGGGGGTGGTGTATACCCGGGGTAGAATGGCGGGAGATGTCGCCATGTTATGCAATAAGGATGAAAGCAGCCGAGTCTGAAGTTACACGGGGCGTTGCAAATATCGCTTGCACATCTTTGTTGCAGGAAAGAAAAGCTTTCACGGGGGAGGCTTTCAGATGTCGACCTGCCAAGCTGATGGTGCATGGTTCATTCATAAACTATGCCATGGTTTGCAAGGTACAACGCCTTACATGCAGCACAGATTTTTCTTTTTCACTAGAATCCAGAACCAGAAACAAGGACAATAAAACTAATTTTCCAAGAGAAGATAAGACTGGTTGGAGACGATAATATTATGGCAGCCCCGTGCATTGAGTTAAAATCAGACAACATTGGCAAGATGGTTGTGCGGCTCCTGAATGCAACTTTAATATTGCTTTATATGAAGGCGGGTGCGTCTTCCCCACAAAACTTCAGAATAATTATTTAAGTGGGGCAGAAGAAGTAATTTTGAGCTAGCCCTTGCGCGAATAAATTGCGCTTTCCTTCATGAATTATTATTCGAGACGGGAATTTCCTTCCCATTATAACACCGTTAAAATACAGGGTGTCCAGTAGCACGCTCGTTCCATAATTAAAAACCGCCAAGTCGGTTCAATAACGGGCCCAAGGTGAAGTTTGTAACAAGACCAAAAAAAAAAAAGTTTCACGTACACAGTATCAGCGATCAGTATGTCTACAAGAGGGGCTTACATTCTCTCCGGACATTTCGGATGCAGATGAGGACCATTTCCCCATTTATAGTTCTCACATTGTAGCCGAGTCCTATACAGCTGCCGTCACGAGAGGCAGACTCCCATCTAGAGAGGCACTATCTCTCCTTGGGTAATTGGCATTCCCAGCGGCAAGCTACTGACCTATTTAACAGGATGGCAGTGACATATGCAAAAAGTGGCTGAGCCGAAATCAAAATGCGCAGGTCCAGATGTAGGAAGGAAAAGGCTGAAGGAATAACTGCGATTCTGCACACATTTTTTTTTGCCTGCAAATTTTGTCACCAATTACTTCCAGTTAAAAAGCAGGACATAAATTTGACCGCGACGACAATGGACACCAGGCGATTGTTATCAGTGACTGACCGACAGTCGTGACGTGCGTCGGCGACATTTCAAACCGATCGAAATCTTGATTACTTATCGTCCATGTCATCAGAACAAACATAAATGTTGGGGTCCGGGTATCTTCCTGGCAGCCAATTAGTATTCGCAGGCACATTCCTGCCTTCATTTTAAGGGACACGTGCTACCTGAAACATTCGGGTCTTAACTAAGTGTGATGTGTATTGGAGCGAGGTCCTTAAGTGTGTTCTGTAATTTGTTCCGCCACCGGAGGAAAGTACACACACACACATAGGAAAGTAAAAAAAAAAAGCGTCCGCACCAAAATTAGATGCGGACTGGGTGTAATTCGTCAAAGTCGATTATTTACGCCACCGGAAGCTAAGTGATACTTGAAATTCCTTCCGCGTTGGTAATATTACCCTAACGGGGATCCGCAGGTTGCAAATCAATCCTTTTTGCACGGGGAAGTCCCCCCCCCCTCTCTGCAGAAAATATCGCTCCAGGGATAGTTTTTTAAGTTTATGACCATCATATTGGTCGAGTCCTTGATTTAATTCATTTTGGGGCCAGGTTACAGTATCCGACGCCATTTGTTAAGCCTCAGAGTTGTGACAGTCCAAATGCGTCACACTTCTGGAAAATAAAGGGGCTGGCAACTTGCTCTCTCTCTGAATAATCAAAATACAGTGTGACAGCTAAGAAAGAAGGAGTTGGAAAAAGGAGGATGGGAAAACGCACTCCTTCTCCCATTTCTTGTTAACTCCAAGTCTTGCTCTCCTTTTTTTTACCTCCCCAGTCCACCCTCCCCCACCCCTCTTTTTCCTTCGTCTCAAACCGTCTGAGGCCTTAGGCCCAGAGACCCGGCTTAGATTCCAATATAATTCAGGCCGTGTCAGATGAAAGCGGCACGTTTCCAACTGATTGAGGGAATTTCACGGCAGATCGGCAACGAACTGGTTCTGAATATGAAATTCATGCAAGATGTGCGCCTGGGATTTAATACGAAGGAAGACTGCAGGGGAGAGACCGACCAAGAAGGTCTCCCGATTCCCTAGGGTGGTGACTATTCATTTTTTTTTTGCAAAGAAAATATGTACCTGCACAGTGCTGGACATTAATGGTGACGTACCGGTGGCACCACGAGCCGATGGCGGCAGAAGAGTGAATATGCCCTCAGTGTGACCAACCTTTACTTGATTCATGGGCAAGTGAAGGTGGTAATACGGAGGCAAATTTCTTTTCTCTGTTTTCCAGCCCAGTAGAAGCAAATGGGTGTATTAATTGTCAAATTAATTTCCCTATACCAATTAACCACACTGGTGCTTTAAATACCTCTCTAGCCTTGTACCAAACGAGCAGCCCTGCTAATCCCGTATCCCAGCTCATCCCCAGCCAAACCCCCCCTAGGAAAAGTTTGGGGACAGCTCCCGGGCACAATCCGCACTGACCGCCGAAGACTCCGACTTTCAAACGGGTCGGGGGGTTATTACATGCAGTTTTTGGCCTGATGACTACACAGCTCCCCCCTACCTTTTTTGGGTCTCTCTCTCCCGGATGGGTGTGGCAACAAAGTTTTGAAGCCAGGCTGGCGACCATAATGAGGCTTATAAGGCAGAGATAAAAGTGGGTCGGCTGCAGTAATGCTCCAGCAAACGAAACACTGCAGCCACTGAACAGTTGGAGACTTTTTTTATATACATAAAAACTCTCCTCCGTTTCACTCATCCGCCAATCCCTGCTCTTCTCCAGTCCTGCTTTCTAGTCAAAGTCTAACAACCCATTGTGGCTTGCACTTGATGCAGGTTACAAACCAGAGGATAAGTATAAAAGCAGGCCCGATTTGTTCGCGTGATCCCACATGCATTAGAGGGGGTTTGCTTCCTAAAAAAATTTTGTGGATGTAACCCACAGACCTGATATTCTCTCCATCCACTCAGTTACCCATTTTTTCGACGTCGCTTCGGATTAAGCGGACGGAGTGACACGAACTAACTGACATGTAATATTGGAATGGCCTATGCGCCCGCCACACCTACATATAGCAGATTGGGATTACAAACCCCTAGGCACTCATCTTTTCCAAGCACACCGGGACAGGAGGATTTTTTTTTTAAAAAAAGGTGGGGGACAAAGCCTGATTAGCGAGCTGCGCTGGTTTAGTCTGACTCACCCTGTACATAAGGAAAAACCCGCATCAAACCTCAACAGAATCAACACTCTTGGTAGGAGAAAATGGCCGTGAAAAAAGGCGTCTCTGTGGGGGTTAGAACAAAGCATAGAGAGCCCCATGAGTTAAGCATGGCTGCGGGTTCTTTGCCGTGCAGAAAAAGCTGATGCGAGACTAATGGAAATCATTCGCGGAAGCTCACGCCAGTTGCACCAGCTACAAAGCCTCATTTCACCCCCCCTCTCTGAAAAATAGTTGGAGGGAAAAAAAACTTTTTGTGGCAACTCAATTCCCTCGGCGCGTCGACTAAACACAAAACGCAATGTATAGTTGCACACACTCATCATTTAAGATGAATTGTGCAGGCATGTGGTGCCAAACTACGCGGTCATCAAATCTGCAACGCACTGGAAACAGTGGGGGATGGAGAGAGATTGAAAAGAGTCGAAAATAAAATGATGAATCGGGATGAATCTATTGGCGCGTCGAAAATCAGAGCACAAAAGTGTTGGCCAAAACCGACCGATTTCAACAATGAGCAAAAATTGTACAAAAGGACACTTTTTTGGAATCGATTTCCCTCTATCCCCAATTATAACCTGGAGGAAAAAAATAACCTATCCGACGCACACGTCGACGATATAGTACTATTTTTTTTTGCTCTCAGAACGTTTCTCAACTATAGGAAATGGGTTTTGTTTCAAACCACTTTAACCCCGTAACCAAGGGAATCAACTTTGATCGTCTTTATGACAGTGACAAAGTGAAAACAAAATGTAGGTAGCAAGGAGGCAGTTCTCTAGGGGAAGAAGGCGAAAAAGGACAGAAAATCTGGAGGAGTTTTCCCCGTTTGCCATTAAGAGGAAATTACAGCCTTCTCCCTCCCATCTTTTCCTTGAGGGGAAGAAAAAATATTTTCGGCAACTTCTTCCTGTCACAAACAGTGATGCGTTTGGAGCCTCAGATTAGATATATACTTTGGGGCGTGGAAGCCCAAATGATATGATTGGAATCGATACATAACTTTAACATTAATCCCACCTTCCCTAAGAAAAGGAGGAGAGGCAAACACGAATTGCACCTAAAGCCATCTTCCAACTTGTCAGCCGAAAGTTACCCTGATTTATGAGTTTGTCACCGCCAGTAATGGTTCTTTTCGCAAATACTTGACAAAGAGACTAAGGTGGCGCTTTTCAAAGGTTTCGAGCATATTAGAGATTGGCGAAAGTACAAGTAGTATAGCTAGAGAGAGAGAGAGAGAGGCTTCCTCCACCCCCCAGCCCCGTTTGTCTTATTCGAAATCTTCTTTGTACAGCGAAACGTGAACTGGAACTGGTGCGCTAACAAAGTGTAGACCTAAGCCACAAGGGAACAAAGTAGATCGCTTTGATGCGGGGCTTGGCAGCAATTCAGTTTGAACAGTAAGCCTAACCGGAAGTGGCATTCAACGTTATCCATCTGTGTAGAGCCACTGCGCATAAAGTACGCTTCGCAGACCTATTTCATTGCACCGCCTCTCTTTAAGAATCATTTGCATAAATGTGCGTTAACTCAGCTCCAAGTTCGTGTACAATCTACGCCAGTATCAGTGTACTGTGCTCAAAGTAGAACACTACCGTCAAACGGGGTGAGATCGGGTGAGATTGTGCCAGCGCATTTTTGAACAACTGTGCGCATGTATATTATTCATATTAAAACAAAAAAATAATTGTCGAATGTGACATTATTCGTCTTTAACAGCGAAGTGTAAGCATATGCATGTGTAGGATGAAACATGGTTCTCTGTTGGATCTCATGTCACGCCTTTCAGCGCAGAAGAAAAGGAGGTTTTTCCGAAAAGTTGCCCTCCGGGAATCTCGGGGAAGCAAGCAAAAGCTCGCAAGGTTTTGTAACCGATGGCTTGATCAGTATCAACATATGCGTCAAGGATAACGGGAGAGCTCTTTGATGTATGACTCCGGCTTTAAACCTCAAATAACGCGGAAAATTCCGCTTTTTTTGCTGCTAAAGAAAGCCCCGCCTTTTTTCTCTCCGGATATTACTCACTAGATGCTGACTTTCACTGGCCGAGGGTATGCTTCAAAGTCACGTATATATTCGGCGAGAATAAACTGTCACCATTTCTTAGAGTGACTTGTATTGCAGCCTCTTTTCAGTATGAGGTGAGACGACAATCCATTTTTATCACCGGCATCGCGCACACACAGGGGGAAATTTAATCACGCACTTTTATCGTGTTAGAGGCCCACATTCAACACCGCCATGTTGACATAAAGTAACGAAATTTCCCCAGAAGGGCGTGCTTGAAGTCGTTTTGATAGGAATGACAGAGACTAAGGGGGGCCAAGGAGCGATGAAAGCATTCATAAAGAACATTTCTCTTCTTTAGGACGACGTTCCCTCACCACTTTCTCGCTACAAATTCTTTTACAAGAGACCGAGAATAAGGGGGGGTGCGGCTGTGATACATTTTGGGCTATTGGTTACGAAGATTCCATTGCAGGAAACGAATTTATAGGAGCGAGCTAACGTGATAATAAAGGTTATTTCAGCTTGAACGTAATGCAACGCGATCGTGATTATTAATTTCGGCAATATTTGCACTTTCATACAGAGTGTGTGCAAAGCTTGAACGTCAATAAAAGCGGCATCATGATTTCTAAAAATGTTGGGCTAGAACGTGTTGGTGTAGAGAAAAGTGGGGGTGGCCGACCGCTTAATATTTTATTCATCCAAGTGCAAGAATATTCGCTTAAAAATACTGCCGGATTGCACTTGTGCAAAGTTGTGTTGAAAGAGTGCGAACTTCAGCAATGTTTTAAAAAAAGCACGTGTTAAGATGTGTTTCTGTCTTGCATCTCTTCAGCGAGAAACTACTAGTTAGGATATAATAGGGAATAATAGTCTACCTTATAGCACTCTGCATTGCAGGCTGCACCAAAATGGCGCAAAACTATCGCACATACACAAATTAGTTACTGAAACCAGAAAAGAGGAACAGATTGGCAGGAAAACACCATTATTTATGGCAGTTGACACGCTACTCCACATGTCCAAGGTGCTAATGCAGTTGCAGTATATCCAATTTACCGCTAACATGATTTTTGGACGTTACAATGCGACAATGCGGAGTGATTTAATTAATATTTCCCCAAAAAAGGGCCATTACATACTGTGGGGCCTAACAGCTTTATCTTATGAGATTCAGCTCAGTGAATCGATACACTTCACTGCGGTATGGTCACTGCGGTTGGCACTAACTAATGTCCTGCCGCACAACTCGTCACTATTTCCCAATGTTAACACTTTTCCCGAATTTCACAAAAGGACAAACGGGCATAATCGTTAAAATGTATGACAGAGACAGGGTCATGCAGTACAGTTTAGACCAGTGCACTGTACGTCGCATGAATATTACACGCAGAATTTTACCAGTGTCGCATAAGTACAAGGCTGTACATGGGGCATATATTGACACCTTCATTACTCACCTGCTAGGATGTGCAGCATAACACAAATTAATTTTTTAACTCCAGACTACTGGTCTGCATGTAATATATGCACGCCAACGGGGCCCAAACCTAGCATGGGCTACCAGGCTCAAGTGTTATTATGTCGAACAGTCTGCTGAACATCCTCTACAAGTCGGAATAACAAAGTGCACCCAGGAGGATCCTCCTCCCAAACGCCTTTTTTTTCCAGAGGCCTAGTAGCTAGGACCTCGGCCAAAAAATCTTGGAAGCAGGAGGAAAAAAGCCTGCTGGCACACCTTCTTTAATCGCACGGCTCGAACGCGATTCCAGGGTTCAGCTTTTCTCCAGGAATGGATGGCATTTTGTGCACATCGCATCTCTGGAATGCAAGGTGAAGAAGAGAGAGGAAAAAAAGAAACACGAAAATTGCTTCGGATATGGTTCGGCAGCCTTGCAGTAATGTGGCTGTTACATGCATTATATAAAAAAATAATGTTGGAATCTATTGTAAAAATCAGGTGGAAAAAATCCGCTTTCTGAGACGTTGCCAAATTCTTCTCCTTTTATGGCCGCAGTTTTGATTACCATCTCGGCCTGATTTCCTACTCTGGTCGCGACGAACGAGCTGAACGTTCGTTTGTCGCCCTGTCGTTTATCTCCTGTCCTTTCATATTAAGTCCCGCCCCTCGTAATTCCAACACTGTGTTTCTGGCGTGTGACCTACAGCTTGAAAGGTCAGGCACGAAAATAAAATAAAGATGATCCACGGCTAGGGCAAAGCTGCGTCAAAACTTTGGGACTCGCCTTCCAGAATGATAATTACGCTTGGGGACAAAATTTTCCGAGATGTCTTCCCGGAATAAACCTTGTAGACTGTCGGTGGGAAATACGTCGATGTCGTTTACACAACCAGCCCCGTTACACTGACATCAATCGATGAGGCATGCTGAGAATTTATAGGTTGTTTACAGAATTGCTTCTGTATGGAGAATACTATTTTTCAGGTGGTGGAGAGTTTAAACGATTTCTGAACACTAGGAATATGTGCGGTTGAGTTGAACTTCGGGTTGAAGAAAAGCCCTGTTTGGGGATCACTCAAAGCCAGGCTTCACTTCAAAAGCTAGAATCGCTCTCTGGGATCCTTTCGCTTATGAAAAGGGGTATAGGGGCAGTTGGGGAGAGAAAATCCAGTCTCTGGAAGACTCCTGGTCCAGCCTGCTCCATTTCTCACGACCTACACTATCTCTTTATAGATTTCTGACCGACGTCATTTGCTCCTTTGCGGTGCCAAGAGATCCTCTTTAGCGCCTAGGCGCTTCATTCCTTGTCAAAAGGAGCCCTCCCCTGAGGGATTTCGACTTGTATTCTCAGAGCTTAGCGAGATTACGTCGTAACCTGGACTGTCATTACGATTAGTTTCAGCTGGGGTAAGGAGGGGAGGATGGGGAGGCGTATTTGACGGAGAGCCAATTTTATCCAACACACTGCTGCTGGGGCTCGCCTGCTACAAGTTATTGGAATGTTTTCTTCCAGACTGCAGTTCGGACAATCTAATAATGGAGAGATTTCGGATCGTTTCCGGCAGTCTACGGTTGTATAGGCTAAGGTTTCGGACATAATACAGTAGTTGCCTTCCGGTGCTCCGACCCTTTTATTTAAAACGGTCCTTATTGCAAGACTCTCGGAAAGTCTTATGCAGGAAAATGTAATTCCAGTGTACGCAGTAAGTGTGAAGCTATTAGCGGGTAAAGAGTGCGCTTCAGTTGATGTTAATGAAATAATCGCTAATTTGGAAATGTGCATTGTACAGATACGGGCCATTGCATTCAAAAGTAGGTCATGTTAGGTTCACAGTACAGGTTATATCCTGGACATTCATAGGGCGAATACATTTTTCCAGCTACGCAATGATAGTTTATAGGTAATCGTTTTACGTTATCTCTTTACACATCTCTGAAACTTGATAACGCGATAACACCATCACTATACTGTTCACCTAATAGGCTTAATTAGCGATAAGTTGATTTAAGTATATACAAGAGCCCATTTGCAACATCGTGTGAAATTTTGTAACACTACGCCATCTTGAAATCATTAGCATGGTGTGCTGGGAATGTGATGATTACTTAAGGCAGCAGCGTGAGTCATAAACAACAGCTTCATTTATATGTGGCCTACAGGCTATAAACTTCTTACAGCAGATGCATACATTAGGCCAGCCTAGAGCTTAAGGGAGAGCTTATACTCTTTGCCTGGGCATCCGGACACGAATCAGCTCTTTGAAAGTGTCCATGTCCTATGATATACGAACAAAAACCGATGTAAGCTGATTATACCCATTCTACCGGGCATACATACATGCATGCGTGAATATGGCGCTACACATTTCCATACAGCAAAGGAAAATAATAATTAACATCTCACCCTCCTGAAAAAACAGCACCCGTATAATAATGAACCTTTGCTTTCAACGTGAGGCCCCCGATATTTTCAGTTTTACGACAAACTATTGATACAGTACTAGGTCAATATACTCCGCCCCACAAATACAACTGGGCCAGACACTGATATATGTGAAATCAGAGCAGAAGGGGGGTGGGCCTTCTAGTGCTATTAATATTGGGCTCTCTGAAGATCCCTTTGCACAAACAAGAGACTTGCTTATTAGGCTTCATTAGGGAGGATGTAGGACCCTTAAGCAAACACTTGAACCGGCAGCCAAGAAAGCTTGCCTCTCGAGGGTTACACTGCAAACAGAAGTCCATGCTCCTAAGAACCCATAGATGATAGAGACGGCAAAGGACTGGCTTGGCCCGCCTAAATCTACAGCTTCTGGGACACCCAGGACTGGAACCCAGGGATCAATATTTTAATGGGATCTCAAAGAACAATTCGCCCATTCAATATTAGAGCATTAAAAATTCGGCTTTGATCACAAAAAAATTTTTTTTGCTCGTACTGCGGACTTCCATTTTTGGGGACCACGGGCCAGTAGTTCTGGCTCCGTTTTTTGGGAGTGGAAACTGTGGGCATGCAAGCGGGTCTCCCGACACTTCCAACCTATGGTGATGTGTAAGCGGGGGTCACACCAGCCAGCAGAAAGCTGTCTCAGCGCCAGCCAGCTGTAAACGGGACTCGCGGATGTCGGCCTGGGCTCAATGGAGTTGGTGGATGAACCTGCAGCTTCACCTGCTTTTATTCATGGCGGCAAGAAACGATTTCCATGTAGTCATCCATCACGGGTAATTGCGGCCGTAAATTTAAAGCTTCCAACCCTGCCTTTCCCCCCCCCCCCCNCAACCCCTACCACCTTCCCACCTCCCCACCCCAACTTTCCCAGTGATTCCAGGCCTAATTACGGCAATTGCCAGGCAGATTTTTTAATTAGCTCACTTGGAGTGTCGTTTGTTGGATTATGAGGTGGTAGTGGTGGCGGAAAAGGGAGGAGCAGGCAGGAAAAAAATTGTGGACGAGATTTATATTTTCATCCTGCAAGACTAGAGTGACGAGAATCTTTAATCTGCTGGATGCTGCTGAATGTGGTTGAAATGCTGAGAGCCATGTAATATCGTATGACCAAAAAGCACAATTTTCTGGGCACATTTTTGTAACCATGGAACGCACAAAACTTGAAAGAAATTTAATATAACGAACAGTACTTTAAAAAATTTAAATTGTCAAAATACAGGAAAAATATTATTAATACGCTTTAAGCTGGTCACCGTTTGCACACATGCTGAGAATTTACACGAGTCCTATGATATTTGCCCTTTACCCATGCAGTTCTATCGACATGGCTTTTTGCCAGAGGGATAATCCAGACGAGCTCAATAATTTCAACAGTAAGGATTCATGTGGAGAGAGAGTGGGCAGGCAGACAGAAATTGAGCCGAGGAAATGAAGTAGCTGCTTCATGCACATGCAACACACACAACTTCAGCAAAATATCAGCTCGCAAACAGTGTAATAAAATAACAAATTATTGTTCAATCTAGCAGTTGTTTTTTAAACAAAATCTGATATAACCGTCTGTTTCGAACATATTTCAAGCTGTAAAAAACGAATCCAGCAGCACAAAAAAAATCAATATCATGCTCAAGTGGAACAGAAAATTTAATTGTTTCACCCAACGGAACGGTTCGCATGCAGGACGATGCCGTAGAATTTTTTTGACCATTCGTTGTGTGTGTGTGCTTCAGAATGGACGAGCGGGTCATGTGAAAGCGATCGCCCAATGCTTTCAAATTATCATATGTATGGGGGCCAGTATAAAGATAAGGACGAGCCTCGTATTCAAATCAGCAGAGTAGTTTGTACTCGCTTAACGGCTGATAGGAGCAATATATGAAGGTGTTTTAATGAACTTGCGAAATGTGCGGAGCGACACGAGGGCCGAAACATGTATCAATTTTACATTAATAACGCACTCAGTCATTTTCCCCGCCAACGTTTACAGCCACGTTTCGCTAATGTTATTGGCTCAGACTGTGTGGAGAAAATTTTTTTACAACATGCAACAAGCCTCGCAACAGGCGCATTATTATTACTTATATCCCTTACACATTCTGAGAATTTTATTACCAGGGTTCGACACGTTCATTGACGTTTTACATCGCTCGATAACAATTTAAGAGCCGTGCTCCAGTGACCAAGTAACCGTAGAGACGCAATTATGACATGAATATATACATGCCAGCAGGCAATCCATCTTTCAGGAAGCAAACGAGGCCCGTCAAGCAGGGGTAGAAAACGGGCCTGTTCCAGGAGCCTTTTTGTTTCCCCAAACGTGCCATAAAGAAGTGGCCCGGCTCCGATTTCCATCCGTCCTGCACATACGACCGAGCCTTCCGCGCACATGCATCGTTACCACAGTCGGATGAACAATAGAGCCGAGGATAATCTGGCCATGTACATACATTGGACATCCAAGCCCACTTGTCGTCCATATTGTGCTCGTTGTTCCGGGCAGACCCCAGATATCGCCGCAACTGGGACACGCACTATGGCAGGAAAGCAGCAGGGTGGTGCACTGCCCAAAGTCCAGGCCACAAGTCAAGCCAGAAAACTACTATTGAACACACATACATTTATCGCATGCAATAAGAAAATTCAGCAATTTTTGTGTCTATTTATTTGGTGGAGTCAAATCCACACTTTTTTCCACCATGTGCAGTGTGAACTTGGGCAATGCACCACCCTGCAACTTCAGATCCTGGCAACGCAGCAAACCCTCGAAAATTTACACTTTCGGAGCATTCCCAAGTTTTGGAGGCGTCAGCCAGGAGATTAGGAGGAAACATTTATTTGCTAAAGCACTTCAATAAGGTCCAAAAACTCCGATACATATATCTCCTGGCTGGGAATTGCCTTTCCTTCCCTACCGACGACAGCGAGTTGTCAAAAGGACATAACGCCTAATGTATGGTTGGGGGGCTTTTAAAGACCGCCTATTCAGGGGTGACATCCAATGAAAAATTGGCCATTCCTTCACCACTACCGCCCCCCCCCCTTTAAAAAAAAGTTCGGGGCCTTAAACCCTGCTCCTTTTCGGAGGCGAGGATGGCACCAAGTTGTGATACTGTCACATGTTATGATAGGCGTAATAATTGGCCGGTTAAAGTTATAAAACGAACAATTTTTCATTTGCTGATTTTTCTTAATTTTTTCTTTTTGTTTTCTAACACTATTGTAATTGAACGAATGTTTCTTCCGCAGAGGCGATGCTGCCAAAGTTCTCGGAGCCCATCCCGAACGTGACCGTGACCGTGGGCAGAGACGCATTGCTTCCTTGCGTTGTGGAAAATCTCCGAGGATACAAGGTAACGTAACCTTCTACTATAAAAACCATCGCATTTATCAACTGCACATAACTAGTGTATACGGTACGTCGCATCCATCTTTATTCACTTTGCAGCGGATCCACGCCCCTGCTTTGCATTTGGAAAACAGATTGTAACGGCTCTGGCAAAGTGCTAAATGAAGCGCCCAAATTCGGGGAGGGCCGTAAAGTTCTTTACAAAACATTTGTTCTCATTTACGGCCGGACTCTAATGGCTTGTCCAATCATCTACGCATACTTAATAAGATTCATCCGTGTTTGCCTAAGGGGTGTAATTGTCGCGGAATAACCGCGTTGATTGTGAGTTAAATCGGGAGGGGACCGACCTTCCCAAAAGCCACGGGGGACTCCGCGAAATTTTTGGTCGACTGGAACAATACCGCTGGCCTTTTGGGAGGATGTACAGGGTGAGTCAAAATTTCAACCGCCAGTGGGTAGATTGGCCTAGTACAACTCTGAAATGTAGAGGCCAAAGAAGTCGAAAAACTAACTTGTAACGACTTAGACGAACACGAACATTCAGGTGCACCTTAGACACACGCGGCCACAGGTCACAGTCGGTAGCCTACTTATTGACTTCTCGACGTTTCTGACCTCTGCATTTTGGTCTTGTCTTGGGCCAATCTACCCACTGGCGGCCGTATAACAGGACGTTCTGACTCACCCTGCATACCTTCCCAGCCCCACTTTTTTTTTGGCAGTCGTTCCATGCAGTTGGATGTCCCTGGGTTATTCCCGGAGAAAAATCATCCCCTTTTCAGCTGGATTCCGTGCCGGCCCATCCATCACGCCGGTATCATCCTCTTCGCACTAGCAAGATTTCCGGGTGCTCCAGCACTGGGAAACCCCCTTCCCCCCTCCCCCACTTTTAGCCTACGGAAGGGATACGCGAGTTGGGTCATTTCATCTCTTTTTTTTAAGGGGGACTTCCTAACTTTTCTGTCCTATCAGGAAACTTGGGGGTCTTTGTCTCCGGTTCGACGATAGAATCATATCTGCTAATTTGGTAGACCACGCTAACCGAGGGTATTTGTCGGGGGATTAGGAGAAAATATTTCCTCAATAAACCTAGATGGTGCTTTTGGCAGAGGAGCAGTTTGCGACAGTCAGCGTTACGTCACTTGGTCGATCACGCAATGTAGCATAAGTTTTACCTGTTTACAAACCACGACAAAATGATTTTTAACGTGCTAATATTTGCACAATATATTAACATAACTCTTAGCAATACAG
Organism: Catajapyx aquilonaris; assembly: GCA_000934665.2. Classification (NCBI taxonomy): domain Eukaryota; kingdom Metazoa; phylum Arthropoda; class Diplura; order Dicellurata; family Japygidae; genus Catajapyx; species Catajapyx aquilonaris. The sequence continues at coordinate 46,964 of JYFJ02000590.1, forward strand.
TATAATTGAACTTGTAAGAGGAGATCAAATTTTTGCCAAACAGCTGCAATAAATATTATTTCAGGTTTTTATGCACTCTGAATTTTTGAAATACGAATGAATTTAATTGTTGTCATTCTTGCAGTAGATGAGATGTGCCTAATATGGAATACCCATCATGTGTTATTACTAATACTAACTACTACAAGGTGCAAAAATAAATGAAAATGTCTGAAACGTACAACAATTCAATTATTACAAAAACGTGTTATCTCTTAGATACTGAAGAAAAAATACCATCAGTATTGCATGGTGTTTTTTTCCATATTCTAATTGTTCTGAAACATTACGAAAACCACCCGTCAGAAAAAGTGTTCATAATGTGGAATACCTCCTTTATTGACAGAAATCGCATACAGATCGGGTGTAAGGAGTATTCTATTTGCCGTTTCTTAGTCATGGCTCACATGCCCTCGCTTGTTTAGTAAATGAGACAGATTTGTGCGAGGCACATCACACATTACTGATAATCCCTAGTATTCCATCTTCTTGCATACAGCAACAATATAATTATCATGGCTTTAGACATGTGGTCAAGGTTCTAATGCCTCTCTTTCACCCATTTCGTGGCATTTTGATGAGTGTATTATGTGATAAATTGCAATGTATGACACTGACATTCATTAAGTTGCGTGCTCCTTGTGTGGAATAACATCCCACATTGGGCAAGTCCATGTATTCCACATTAGGCACACAATGGATGCCATTATTGTGAATAATATTTTTCCATGCATAATTGAAATGCACAAAATACTCAGTTATAATTTTTACCTGCACTGATTCTACAGGCCTTACTGGTGACCGTCGTGACAACAGTTTTGCCTGGGTAATAGGAACACGGCAATAGATGTAGATCTCTAAGATAAAAATATTTTTGCATGTGGTCAGAAAAAGTGTTTCATCTGTTTTGCTAGAAATGTTAATTGATTCACCGTTTCTCTACACCGTCCCTGGAGTTTCTCTAAGCAGAACTCTATTTCGTCAGAGTGTCGACAGGTAACACGTAGTGTTTTTCAAATAAGCCGGTATTCCACATTAGGCACATTTCTTCTACTTTGTAATATAATAACATTCAAACAATTATATCGTTCGTACTTTATAAAAATCGGAATGGTACACGTTTAAAAATGTATAGGTACTTTAATTGAAATACATGTATTTTCTGACTGTTAACTTCCAGGAACATAATAATGTTAGCAATTTTAAAAATAGAAAGCTAATAATTTTGAAGTGAAATAATGTTTGAATGGCAAGTGATATTTGCCTGAAAGAAATATTATAAACAGTCTAAATATAGAATCTCTGATCTATAGAGATGTTGTATGTGGTTGCCATTTGCATGATATCGCAAAAATACTCTGCTGGCAGTTACACCTAAACATATTTCACGCGAAGTAAGCGTACGAAACATGAATTCCAACTCGGATCACACGCTCACAGTCGAGTCTGGACGGGCCCCCCATTTAAACTTTCTGCTCGTGTATGGTGGCCTTAAGCTTGTCTCACGCACTGGAAAACGCGGCTTGCCTTCAAGAAGCGGCGTGAAGGAAGAAGAAGAAGAAGAAGAAGACGACCTTCCCTGATATGACTTATGGGAGGCATGGAGGGCGAATAATTCAAAACCGCCGCCTAAATTACGGCCGCTATCTATCACCGGAGGTAATCCGACTAGACGTGTCACTATTGACGTATAGCTTGGATTTTCTAATAGTAATCAGAGGGAGATTTTCGCTCCCTGCGACTGGAACGGTTTTCCTGCCGTCGGGATCTTCCCCGCTAAGGCCCTCCCATCTAAATCCTATTTAAGGTCCCAAATCTCCTTTATAATTAGGCCAGAGAAAGACTTAAACATTACAAGATTTTATGCAACAAGCATGCAGTTTTATCTTCTTTCATCGCAGTGATTCTCGTTAACAAGGATAGAGTTACAGTCTATATTCAGGAATCCAGTATGCTGTATAGACATAAAGGCAAAGTTTGACATTTCAACGGATATACTGATAATAATTTCTTTTTCCCATAATGCAAGGCGTGTATCCTAACTCTTATGAGCTACCCAAGCGACACAACTGTGCAACGGAAAGCCTGACTTTCAGGATAATTTTTTTCGAAACGAGGTCATGTGTATACTGCAATAGGACGACATTCAGAAAATTAATGTTACGTAAATATTTTACATTGCAGCAAACTTTAATTAATGGGTATTGAACAGTCATTAAAAATAGCTTTCACATCCCTCGAGAATTCGTGTATCAGAATTGAAAATAACATTTCATGATAGATAATTATTTTTTCTTGTCTGAAAAATTGCTACAAATCAATTGTTTCACGACCATTAATATTATCCTCTGACACTTTCGCTCAATTTAAATTAGGCCACCAAATTAAATTCCTGTACAGATTCGAGGCGCGATACGGGCCAACAAAACATAACAAGCAGATATCATTTATCACTTGGGCATATTGACCGCCATAGCTTGTAATTACAACAAAGCCTAATGCGTTTGCGTTATTGGTTTGTGAGAAAAGAAACATCTGTAACTGAATGCACCAAGTGAAAAATCAGCCTCAGCACCACTCGTGTGAGAGAGAGGAGACTTTGTTATGGATTGCTCAGTCAACAGCACATCTTCCTTAATTAAACCTACCCCTCCTCTCAGCATTTCCTGAATGTGCCGATACGAAAGGCTTCACTCGCACTTTGGACTGCGATCCTGTCGTTCCTCTTCCGGAGCTTTACCTGCCACCCCGTTGTTGCGAATTTGTATACTCTAACCCCCTCTTAATTGACTCAAGGTGAATCCTCCCCGTGTTATTTCCCCCTAATGAAATGCCATTCCTCGCTTGCTGCTCCAGCATCTCCGAATCATTTGTATCGGGCACAAAGCATACTTCCTCAGCTATCACAGAAGAAAGGTTCTAACACTATAAACTCACATCAACTTTTATCGAGAAGTGTGGAAATTTTTAGAGCATGTTTAATTTTAAATATGTAAGCCTCATAGAGAAACATATTGCTCGCGACTGTACAGTTTTACTTCTCTTCCCCCCGTTGTCATTCCTACAGGTCCGGATTAGCCAAGAAGTGGAAGAGACGTGGTTTTTTTTCTTAAAGCAGAAATTGTTCCCGCGGGAAGAGTAGGAAGGGGGAGAAGGTTCGTTTTTCTTGTTACACCGAACTAGGAATCTCTAATGGACATAAAAAGCTTTTTCCTCCCCCAGTTTTTCCATACCGGCTTCGATTGCTAAGGTTTAGAGTGAAAATGCACTCACTTCTTCCCTCCCCTTCCAGTCCCCAAACTTTCCAAACTGTTTGTTCTGAGCTAAGGGTTTGGAAATGAACATGATCCTTACCCTCTTCCTTCTGGAAGTGACTTTTAATACTGGAACCACACTGCGGGGTTTATCAATCCGCATTGGTTTTACCCTCCAAACCATTGTTAATTCCCGGGCTGATCTAATCACCTCTCAAGCATGCTACATGCCCAGGACCTAATAGATAAAATAATGGCTCCATAATTTCCAGTATCAACGTGTGGCAATTGAATTACAATTATGGTCATTTATAAAATGGCCTGGGGATTATATTTGAAAGTTTAATTATGTTATTGGTAGTGTGTGCGGTTGGATGTTTACGTTCGAAAACCGCCCATTCATACCGGGGCAGAAAGGGCAGCTGTTGGCGATTCCATCCAACCCTTCAGCGCCGGGTAAAAAATTTAAATTCACGGGTGCACATGGGACTGGCGTTTTTTTTTTTTGCAACGCGGTTGTGCCGCGCCTGCCCGCGTGCGTTTTGCCTCAGGGTTTTTTTTAAAAAACCGAGGCCTAAGATTTTATTCACAACTGGTTAAGTAGCGGAACCGCAAACGTCATCTGTAAATTGCACCTGAGTTTACTTGTCGAGGGCAGACGTCGGGAAGGAGTTCAAATTAGGAATGTGTACAATAATTTTTAGTCGTGTCTCCACTATTATAATCGAGTTCAAAACCATATTCTTAAACTTAACGTTTAGGAAGATTTTGTTAAATTTTCCGAAAATCTAAAATAAAGGTGACTTTTCAGATAATAATTTTTCGATCTAAGAAGCTCACTTTTAAGTTATTGAGAAAGTTTATTTTTTGCTGCCAATATTAATTATTAGGTTACGTGGATCTATCCATTTTTTTCTATTCCTTCATGGGAGCCAGCAGAAAAATAAGTTTTATCACTGATGTTCGATTCCTATTGCTTCAATGGATCATTCCTAATCTTCAATAATAATTTAATCTCAGAGTTTGTAAGGATGATTCGATTAGGCTACGCTCGTGATAACTGTTAAGAGTATCATTCATTTCTAGTAATTGCTTAAAATGGAAAAGTCTATGACTAAAATGAACACTATTTTAGTAATATAGGTTTAGTCAACTGGTAGAATATTTTCACTGTAAAGGAGTTCAACCGAATAAAGAGTGAAACCCAGTGAAAGTTATTTAGAGGGTATTGGTGCCCTGTATTTTGTTGACATAACACAGGGACCAATAGCTTATTGTAGGTAAATATTGTAATATTGCACTGCCTGCATGAATTTTAAATATTAATATTTCACAATCCCCGAACATAATAATGCTGCACCTGGCTTTTTCAAAACGTAACATTGACACACATTACATGTGAATACACGCGTGTTAAATGAAGCAACCAACAGCACAGGTTTATTTTGCTAAATGTTTTATTCAGTGTTACAGTGCCATTGCAAAAATGGGAGGTGTAACTTTTTTATTCACTCGAAACTTTGCAGGAAAACGTACAAAATTATGTTTCCATTCCAGCTCTCAAAATGAATTAGCCACATATTCGGAAAGTAAATACTTATTTTACTGCTCCTAACATGACGCTGAAGTTGGCAAATGTTTTTGTTACTGTTTTAATCCACCGCGTGATCTTTTAAAACAAACTAAGCAACAGGTTACTTTGAACATGCTGCGTATATTTTTGGTGACAGTAATCAGCATGCTTACGTAGGCATACAGTATATCCCGTAATAAATATTCACACTTGCTTAACATTGCTCATCCTGGCTTTTACAGCTGCGTACGTAAGGCGAATTTATTAGCCGGAGAAAATACCCTCGTATACGTTCATATGAACTGCGTAATGCTCAGTACACGGATCTAATTCAGAGGCACGTCTTTCTATTTAACGAGGTTCTCAGCGGGATAGGCTCCTGCGCCAACTGTGTTGACCATGGATGGAATTGCAAATATTTCCTCATCATTTTCCACGTGAACTCGCCAGGCACGCATAAACTGCCACAATGTTTATTAAATCATTGTCTAATTTTCCACCGAATGTACAGCACCAGCCATACGACCAGTTTCCATACAATTGGCGCGTTGTTATTATTTTCAAGCTCATCGCACGGCGCCTGTGTATATGTTGCATAATTATAATTGCAGAGGTAAGCCAGAGGACTCAACCGCCAGATCCCACCACGGCTCAGCAGACATTTCCGCGGTCCGCAAGGCAAAGGTGGAGGCAAAGAAAGTCAAGTCAGAGGGTCTGGTTATTAATGGCTTAAGCAAGTGTGTAATTGACTGCTGAGGGTCGTTAGTCGGGTAGGAGGAGCGGGTAATAATTGCAAGGCGGTCACCTCTCTTCGCATCCCAGACACATAAGGAGAGAGCTCTTCCTCTTCATCTCCTGGAGTTTGCAGTGGGTGGTAGGGGAGAGGCCGCAGTAGTGGGGGGAGATGGGGAAAAGCAAGTTTGCGGTGGCCAAACTCCACATTAATCATATTGCACCGCTGCTGCTAATGTGGTGCTGAAAGACATTTGGGTTTGCTGGTATTAGCTGGGATGAGCCCACTTGAATGACGGCTTCTCCCAGACTTTGCTCCTCCGGCGAGGGACTCTGGGAATCACAATGGAGCACCCGACTGGAACTATTCTAACGTCGAGCCGCATTTTCGAGTTGTGGAAGGTGGAAGGGGAGGGGGGGGAGAGGGAAAGAGGGGTGGAGACCTGTCATACGTCCTTCGTGCTTGGAAAGCGTTATAATTGCGGCTAATTTTCTCCGACATTCCCCGAATATTGTTCTTCCTTGTGAACACGCGTTTCTACATGCTGGTTATGCAGTTCCCAGGCGCTTTCGATTGCTGCCACAAGGTTAATTAATCCACTTGGCATATTCGACACGTGGAAAAGGGGATGGAATTTGGGGTCCGGGCGGATAGGTGGCAGAGTTTCCCTTTGTAACATGTGGGTGAAGTTTTGATGGGTTCTCTCTGTGCTCGTGTGGGCTTTGTTGGAGTTCTGTTTCCTCCAACCGTCAAAATAATCGATAAATATTAATATTATTATTTATTATTATCAAAGGTTATTAAAGTCTGGCATTATGACGTAAATTACCATCCTTTTAATTTAATTTGTACAATTTTTTATTACACCAGTGAGTAAAAAGAAGCTAACAAGGAAGAGAAAGCAGCTTAATTTGTGTACAAAGAAGTGAGTTTACTTACATATAGAGTGTTTGAAGACACCGTCGTTCGATAATGAGCTGAACATTAGCATAAGCTTATCCTTGGGGAATATCCCCATCATTATTACAAAGCTTTCTTTCCCCTTCCCCCGTCTTTCTTCTTTCAAACCGAATTACTGGATGCTAATTAGCCTTTTTTCCATGTCCTTTTCCCCTCCCCCCACAGGTGACGTGTAGCACTTCTTATCCTTTTATGGGACCCACAGACTGTGTAATAGGAGTTGGTTGGGGGGGGGGGGGAAGTCACCTCCCTTTAAATTGGATGCGTTGTAGTAAATCTTTAGCTTTGTGATTTCTTGGGCGGCGAAGCAGCACTTCTCTGGCTTTACTTCGGATGGCTCCCAAATAATTTGTGGTCATTTCGTGGCTGAGTAACGAGTGGCAGTGTCTCTGCCATCAAGTGAGCCATGCGTTTCATTTGGAGTGTGCTCGTTCTTTCCAAGTGCGTTTAAAGCGCCTCGACCAAGGGCCTTGTGCTCTCATGGTCCGGATTAATGTTAAAGGGAACTGCTGACAGCCAACCAAAGCTAATTAAGAGTATCTCTTCTAAGCGGGGACTTTGCTCCAAATTTTAGCACTTCCGCATGTTCCGGGAGGGGGCCAAAGCATTCTTATTTAGTCCATTACTCTTCTCTCGAGATTTTTCCTGGAAACAAACATTTCAGGGCTGCGCCCATGGGAAGGGAAGGGCCCCTGTATTCCAAATGAAACGAATCCTAACGTGTTGCGGGTTGTGCCGTGGGAAACAGCAAGTGCGTTCTTTCTAATTTTGGCTGCAGGGAAGTGGGGGAGGCGGGGGCTGCATTTTTAACTTTGCCACCAGACAGAATTCCACGCATTACGTTCCACAGCTAAAATTACAAAGATTCTGGGGGCTCTGGCGCTGCAGCAGCTACAGTGTAATTTTTCAAAACCATTGTCAACACGACTCCAGTCACACACAGTGCTCGAAAAAATCCCCTGAAGTATTCCGGAACCGGATTCACACACAATACTAATTCTCCAACCGAATCAATGGCCGCTTCCTACATATTCGCAAGAGAGAATCCCTTGCCTTGAGAAGAAGAGGAAATTCCCCCCTTTTTACCTTATTTATTTTTCGCTAACAAGAGAAACTCCAATTTCAACCTCGAGCCTTAAATTAGTTACGAGGCAAAGAGGATGGAACGGCAGTTTTAAATAAAGCAGGAAGGAAAAGTAGGAAGGAGGAAAAAAGAAAATCATTTCCTGGCTGGCCTCAACTGTTGCACCAGACCAGATCGATGTAAAGTAATCTGGAGCTCTTAATAAGAGCTCGTGTAATGCAAATGGACGAGATGTTTTAATCTTGCGGTGGATTATGAGAACAGGTCTTGATGGTTTGCGAATTGGTCCGAGAGATTGAACTAGTTTCGCTACGTTAAGAGATAACTGGAGGATGATAATTAGGTTCACATCGATCATCGGGCATACTTTGTCTTTCAAGGCTCAAGGCTTCGTTAAGAAAGAGAAAGGAGCCCCCCCTCCCCCTCTTTCTTTGTTGCCGGGCTCATTGGTCTATTAATATTCTCCAGACATCGTGTTGATTAACCTCTGATTAACCCTCTCGGCATGCTATGGCTTGTATCGGTTTAATCAGACCTCGACTCGTGAGAATTTCCATTCGAGATCTTGCAAGGTTTTGTGCCTGTTGATATTCTAAAGACGCAATTTTTAGTTTCCTATGCCCATTTTCCATTTACTGCAAAACAACATGCTATGTTGCAACTGCATAATAAATCCGGAATTTGCATCACTGTAAACAAACATTGTAGCACATTAAAAACTTCTGGCTGCTCTGTAGTACTGTACTACAGTATATTATTCTCACATAATATTGTAGAGTATGCAAATTAATTTATTAGCAATCCCTGCATTCACTATGAGACTTTTTAGTAAAACTTACTCTCTGCTCTGCACGCGTAACTATAATGGTAAAAAATAGGCACTCACGCAAATCAAAATTGAAACTTGTTACCAGCAACTAAAAAGAAGCAATCTAATTTTCCCTCTCCAAGTGTAAGTTTTACCCACATTTGATAATTAAACCATAGCACTAAAACTAGTTTCTCCCATCGAAAGTGGACACGCATTGTCCAAAGCTTGCCTTGTGGCTGACATGCTGACATTTAGTGTGATCATAATGGCGCAATTATGTGGGATAAGCTTGAAGGCACGCTAAAAGCTCCTCCATGTCTAGGCCACAGCATGAGCGCAGCTTTGTTTACAATTCTCAGCGTTTTTAACCTTCTTCCTCCGCATTGTGTCTGCTTCCGAGTGAACAGCATCCCACGCCATATAGCCCAGCCAACCAGGTGTATATATGCATGGCAGGGTTCTCTCTCAACCCAGAATTGAATGCTTCTATCCTCCTGGCAGCTGACTGGCTCTGATATATAAAAAGGGCCTTCTAATCGCGCTAACGTCACTAATGAGGCCTACGAGCATTATGAAAAACGATCCCCAACCCTCTCTCTCGTCAGTTTGACACGAAAGATGTTACTCCAAACGACAACAAAAGCGCTTTCGGCCCGATCGGAGTCGAGCGAGCAAGCGAAATGAAGGGTTATTTGCGATGTGCATCACCACGTGAAAACCCTCCGGCCACACATACTCCCTGACGCTATATACCCTGAAACCCAATCCAATAATCCTACCAGTTACGAATTACCTCCAAAAAGTATCCTTGAAAACAGGTATTTTGGTCAGAACAACAATATTACTTCCCTGATATGGCTTTTCATAGGGAACAGACAGACAGATATACGTCGAGAAATATGTATTAGATGCCTAATCCCATTAATCTCTCTGTTCATAAGTTTGTCCTGCCATATAAACAAGTTCACTCATCGCCTAGGTAGTAGTTACCATAGTTTTAACTTTCCCTGTTCAACAATTTATTTGAGAACATCTAGCGGTCAGGGAGGGTGGGACCCACTGAAATGGTGCTGGTTATGGCACCCTGGTGGGATTTGTCCTCTGGGTGACTCATCACCAACGTGTATGTATTACTACTTTGAGTACTTTCCCCCTGATAGTGGCAGCAGTGTGCAGAGAAGGAGGATGCGCCATCTACGCGAGAGATATGGTACTTCTGAGGGCACTGACAGGAACTTTTTTTAAAGAAATCCGGATAAGTAGGGCTATTCCTACCCTAATCCGCATCAGGTCAGTGCTTCTGGAAAATTTTAAGGATGCCCTGGCCCTATTGCCGTAACTCTTGGAGAGCAGGAGCCCGGCGTCACTTGCAACCCAAGGCTTGTCTCCCAGGACGATGAAGACGAGGGAGATTTATCTGCGCTCGTTTCCACCGCCATAACCAACACTGCTGCCTTCACAATGAAGGCTTCTCGCCTGATCATTTGCAGGAGCTGCCGGTTGCAATGCGCCGGAGCCAGCATCCACTTCCGATCTATCTCCACGCCGATACCGCTTCTCTCCAGCAGCAAAGGGCACTAAAAATATATCTGGACCCTTCTCTAGGTAACCGTTACAAGTTATCTTTACGGACGAGCCAACAGAGCCGACAGAGATACGTTCAGACGACGCCAAAAAAAGAGAAGGGACGTTCACATTCTCGGCGAAAAGAGATCAAAAGATATGCGACTGTAAAGAAAAATATATTTTTTCAAGGCTTTGATGGTGCTGAACTAAACCACATCCATTTGAAATATGTTAACCCTGCTGTGCACAAGCAGGCCACGATGTACGTACGGTTGTAAGGATAAACCGATCGCGTTCCATTTAATACCAGGTCTGTTTGCACCCGGTAACCGCCTTGTGTAACCGACGTAACCAGTGTAAACTGGCTCTTCCGCTTGGCGGCCAAGCACTGGTGTATTGACCACCAGACCTCGTCGCCCTCTCTATGCTCACATGAGATATTAAGAATCCATAAAATGACATTTTATTTTCTTTCTCCGCAGGTTGCGTGGGTGAGAGTGGACACTCAGACCATCCTTACGATACATCATAACGTCATCACCCGGAACCAGCGTATAACCTTAGCACACAACGACCACAGGTCGTGGTATCTTCAGATCAAGAACGTGCACGAAATTGACCGCGGGTGGTACATGTGTCAAATCAACACCGACCCAATGAGAAGCGTCATGGGATACCTCGAAGTTGTCGGTAAGAACGAAACAACTTTTTTACTTAAAATCTGGAAAAAGGGTCGTCTTTTCAGTGCAACATTTTTCTAAGGGTTTTTATCAACTCACTTGCGCAGATATTTACTATTGACCCAACTTTTGAATGGAATATGAGTAATTCTGTACTAAAAGTTACGAATGTATAATTGTCCTCAACTTTAACGAAATGTACACAACATGGCGCAACTTACAATTTCCTGTTAAAGCATTTTACCTACAATAGTATAGAGTTTCATGGTATCTGCATAAAAAAGCCTTGGAGCATGCATAAATTTTCTGTAGAGTTTCAAGTTTGGTTGCATGTTTATATCTGCATGACCTACATTTTTCCTCCGCATTCATTGCACTTTATAAAATGTAATATGGTGTTCCAGAAAGGCAAATTATGCAGTACTAGTCTTATCGTCCATTTTTTCTTTTTGCGCCGAAGACGGGGGAAAAGTTAATTTATTTGACAAATAATTCCCCGTTTTATTATTCTAAACTGAGACACTGGGCTCGGTCCAGGGATATTGCTGGCGCAATAAAAAACGGGAGGCAAGTTTTCGTTAAACGATAACAAAGGTCATAAAGTACAGAAAAGTCCTGACGAAGGCACGGGGCCTAGCAATGGCGATATTGCAAACATTCTTCCTCGGGAAGTAAAACTCGAGACAACGATACAGTTAGCAAAGCCCAATTTCATCTGTGAAGCGAAAAAGACTCGCCTGCTCTACAAACTAAGACCCGCGAGACATTTTTATGATTTCAGATCTGTCAATCTTTCAATTATTGGAGACAACACCATACAATTTATTATGATTATCCTCTTTCCAGTTCCTCCAAACATTGTTGACAAAGAAACGAGTGCTGACATGGTGGTGAAAGAAGGTGCCAACGTGACCATGACGTGCAAAGCAACAGGACATCCCGAGCCCTACGTCATGTGGCGACGAGAAGATAACGAAGAGATAAACTACAACGGAATCAACGGTAATCTAATTTTAACACCCCTCCCAAAAATCTGTTCCGTCCAATCTGATTTTCCACCCCTACTGAAATGACACTGAATAAGTAGGTATTAACAATTTATGCCGCCGCGAAGAATTGCCCCGTCCGCCTTTTTGCTTCTTCTCTCCTCCGGCAAAAGCTAGGCAGGGGGGAACGGGCCACTAAAGGCAACGGTAAGTTGCAAAGAACGGGGCTGTAATATCCAAAATGATCTTCCTGGGCGTGAAAGAGGCTCATCTGCAGTAAAAGCTCCAACCATTGCGTGCTTCCTAATCTCGGCCTCGGAGCAGAATGCTTGCAAGATGCTTCCACTTTTCCAAGCCTGCATCCCCCTACAGAATAGTTGCTCCAGTTTTATTTACTCTACTTTTTGTGTGTCATTTTTTTCATTTTTTTTATCTAGCAGACAGTCGTGGCTCCCAAACTCAGTAGGTGATAGACAGCTTGGGCCAAGTTTTGCGGAAAACTCGAATTAACCGGCCTAACCAAATAATGCTTGGCGATGGATATAAAGTTTTTACTTCTGACCGCCTCCGGGAACAGTGTTACCACAAATTTGATGTCTTGTGGGGGTTTTCCCCCTCCTCTTCCTCCCCATCCCAGTTCTTCCTGTGTGCCCCTCCCCTTCCCAACACGGAGCGCCCGCAGCTCCGTTCTAGTTGATCAACCTTCCCAAACTGAATTATCGTCTTCCAATTGTTAGCTCCAAAAAAGAAAAGTTCAAAGCGGGAGACCCATTCCCCTTCTCCGGAATTTGATTTCCCCAAATTCAATTAGGACTCCAGGTGGAAGGGATTAAAAGGGAAAACCATGCCCTCTGGTCCATGACATGAGAGATATGGCGCATAATGAAGGGACAATTCCATGCTGAGCATGCAGGAAGCTTTTCTTTATTATAATGGCAGCAGCCAGCAGCCAGGAGGTAAGCAGCCTAACTGGGGCTCCCGAAATGCTATTAATCGTCAATGATAATGCTGGCTGACGTGGAGGGCCAAGTCTTTAATAATCCTTTTTGAGAATGGGACTTGCGTTCAAGACGCTCCCTTTTGTCTACTACCCAAATGCGTGCTCAGACCACTAGTGCGCTGGAATACAAAAGGGGCTTGCATCGCACGCGGATCAAAAGAAAAATGTCTCATACGTCATTCCTGGTAATTCCTCCTGAATAAATTGCTCGGGGGAGACCATATTGGGAGAAGCTTCTATGGAGACGACAAGTACTTTCCGTTCACCAGCAGTCGGCTACTATCGAGGTACAGTCGGACAAGGGTCAAGGAAAAAAAGGCAAAGACCAATCTTCTCATCATACAGGCTGCTGGTCATATTATGTGGAAGTTAAAGTGAATAATTGGCAGGTAACATGTCAGCCATGGTCATTATGGCGATGGAAGTGTCGGTCATGACGGCAATCCTTTGGTGAAATCGCCTTCAATGTCTGTTGTCAAATGTATGCGTCTGTTAATATTAAATGTATACTGCAAAGCATTAGGCCTACTGTAGGCGCTGAACTAATATAATAGAGCGTTTGCCCAGAGGAAATGCCGAAAGAAGGAAGAAGCTGAATATAATATCTTATTCAAGTTTCATAGGTATTCAGCCAGAGGCATTGCTATACTATACGCCATTAGTGCAGTATTATACGGAAAAATAATTGCCCTACATCCTTCAAATCACATTGATTGAATTATGCCCCATATTATATTTAACCTTTTCCCGTTGTCGGTACCGTTGTCGGCAAGAGGACAATTCCAAATGACAAAAATGAACAACTTGCAGATCATATTTTAATAATGCACTTCAGTGCACTGCTTCAAAGTGTCATATTTCGTACTGTATCCCATTCGCTTTGAATTACGTAACATTGTGAGAGTCTAATATGTAATCCATGATTGTTATTAAAAGTATGAGTTTCACAATTCCGTTTTCATATAATAGTGCAGTACAACAACTGCAAGAGCCATTTCGCTGGAATCACGCGTTGCTATATCACATTCATTTCATAAGAACTGAGGCCGTGTAGATCAATTCACGTCAGGAACGTTTTATAACCTTTAAAATTATCTGCAGAGCGACACGTAAATGTAACAGAAGTCATAAATAGAGCAGACATCATCGCAATAATAATTAATCCTGTCTTATGTTATGAATTTAATGAGACTTTTTTCATTTTGCACAAGAATAAATATTGCAGCACACCACACAAAGTCAGCGTAATTTACATTCACTATTGCTTGTTATGAACAAGATTTACAAGCTAATCCTGCATGAGGAAAAGCGTGGCTCTGACGTACACCGACCCTTTGTATAAACTCACCACCACGCCGGAAGATATATGAAGAAGATAAGTACAAACAGTCAGGTTGAAGTTCTGGTTTGAATCCAGAGGCCGGAAATCCGGACCATACTTTATTCATTTCCTTTTGTTTATACCTTCCGGCTCTGTCAGGGAGTCTTTTTAAAAGTAGGCCATAGACGCTTCCTTGCTATATCTCTTTGCCTCTTTCTTCCTCTGCCCTTTTCACATCCCTACAGCAACGCCATACAAATTAAGACAAAGGAATTACTACAAACCCATATATGGTCTGCTCTGACAATTACGCGTAACACTCCATACTCTTTGATTTCATTATTATTATTCTTCTTCTAGAAACTTTCCAACAGGATATGCTCTACAACACTACAATAATAACCAATTTTCTATGCGATTATAGCCTTCGAGCACCAAATAACACCACTACATAAGGTGTCTATAGGAGTTTATCCTAGAAGTTCGTAAGACGAAAAATATTGTAGTCTACTCTTCCACTCTAAAGTAATGAGAGCAAATATTCACTTTGTAATATTAGTTGAAGAGGTTTCTTGCAGTTTTTCATAAGATTATTTACTATTTTTATTGCTGAGTTTTGATTATTCTGGAAAAAATAATTTCGTAGAGCAAGAGGAGTTGCTAGGAATTTTGATTCAAGCTCAGCGACACTGCGGGATCAACAAAATTTATCAAGAAAGCGTCAAACCTGTCAAGACACTTGGCTCATTAAAAGTGAAGTTGCCAAACTAAAATCCCACTTCAATTTGTTTTCTTATCACAATGTTTAGGCCCCAATAATCAGGAAAGATTTGTCAGTTTTTCCTCAAAAAGTTATTACTTTCTAAACTGAAGTATAAAAATATTGGCAAATCACGTGAGCGTGATTATAGTAGACTTTTTCTCATGGCGGCCGAGGACGCGCATCGCAAACATGTTCCAACGTCAGGAATTAATTGCACAGCCCCTGTGCCAGAGGGCCAGGTAAAATCCGCGCTAATTCCGCGACACACATGGCCAGGAATCCAGGGAAACTAATTTCGAAATCCAACGATAACCCGCCTGTAAAGTAGACTTGTACGGATATTTAGGTCACGCTTAATCGGAATATGAAAACCGTTTGCCGCAATCTTTTGCGGTTTGGGC
Source organism: Catajapyx aquilonaris (assembly GCA_000934665.2). Taxonomy (NCBI): domain Eukaryota; kingdom Metazoa; phylum Arthropoda; class Diplura; order Dicellurata; family Japygidae; genus Catajapyx; species Catajapyx aquilonaris. The sequence goes on from JYFJ02000590.1 coordinate 62,135, forward strand.
CCTGATACCTGTCCACAGACAGACAGACGGACGGACGGATAGACAGACAGAGACGTTCTATAATACTTTTTTTCGATGATGAGAAAACGTCTAAAACTGTACCATATGGTTCCAGTGTATGACCTGATTTCAAGCCATTTTATAATTACTACGTACAGTACACATACAGCGCAAAACATTCCATTAATTTGAGCATCCATTCGAGACTTACGTACTGCGCACAAAAATAGGCCTCCTCCATTAATTTCAGCCCCCCGGTATCCCAAAGTTCGTTTTTTTTTCGTCCCGTCCACTGAGCGAACGCTCTACTTGATCACATAAAACCTTAATTAGATGGCGGAGTCAGCTGTATTTTTTCGGCGCTTAATCTTGTGCAGGTCAGAGTACACGGCTCATTATTGTAATGGATCACAGACCGGCTTAATACGTAAGGGGAAGTGGCAGGCATCGGAAGGCGGCTCAACACAGGAAGGCACAAAAAAAGGGGGGAGGAAGAAGAAAAGGACAAGAAAGGCAGGTGCTGCCCAACAACCACCTTTCCCCCCTCCTTTTCTCCTGAGAAAATGTGGCAGGAAAATTTAAGATCCCTGTCTGGAGAGCCTCCTTTGCGATTCCGACTGGAGTGTGCCGCCTACAAACCAATTTATTTCCAACAGATCTCGAACGTGATTGTTCACCCATTTTTTTCTCTCGCCCCCACCAAAAAAAGGCCAGTAATTGTTAGGAGAAAGCCAGTGATTTGTACTCTGATACCGAATATCCAGGCCTTTGTGTCACTCATACGTTTCAGGCTTAGAAACAAAAAAAAATACAACAATGTCATGGGAGCAATTATCACTGAAACGGTCTCTTATGTGACATTACGCCCAGTATATGCACGCAGAAATTTCTGCATGTTATAACACAAGCTAGATGACATATGCCACAGGTCAACGTAGTCGACCCGAGCTCGGGACAAGTTTTATTTCCCGTTGTCGCTTCTCGGGACGGTTTCACGACTCCTGTGACCCCCAGACTCCGGCAGTTCAGTGAAGGTAGAGGACACCGAGCTAATGGCACGTCTCATATAATTAGTTCAGACCTTGCTCCCTCGGGTGGTAGATGACGGATGCGCCTTCCTACGCCATTTTCTTCCTCGGACTACTCGCTAAGCTGTACTCTCATCTGGCCCCCGTCTTTTCCTCCTGGGAAAAGGCGTATTGTCTGGAAGCTTGAAGGCCATTATTGGTCTTCGGGCAGGCCTTCTCGCTTAATTAGATTGTTGGAAGCGTAGCACCGTGTGCACATGCCAGACTTTGGACCCATCATACATGCAGTTTACTCAGGGGTGGTGTAAAGTCTCGAAATTATTTTTCGGGCGGTTTTTCACACTTTATCCACATGAAGCGCATGACTTGCGACACAGCACTATGTAATCAAACTTCGTAAAACCGGTGGTTAAATTTTTGAATCAACCCAGGCCACTTATTTGATCACCACTAATATAACCCTAATTTGTGCCAATTTGGGGAATAAAAATAAATAAAACGGTGGCCCTCTCTCGATAACATTTTAAAAAATCCCTCGAGTTTCCAAAAAAAACGCAGTAGTAGCAGAAAAAGAGCAGGGTATGAATTAACAATCCGACCACATAAAGGCCTGCAATTTTAATATCGTTTGTAGCCGAACGCGAAAGGCGACCTCCCTTGGATCCCAGTGTAATCATATTGGATTAGGGTCTGGTACGCCGCCCGGACTATGAGAGAGAGACGCCTCTTCCAACAATGTCCTTCAATACATCCAGTCCTATTATTCACCAACCTACTAGCACCAGTTTTAAACCCTTCCATTTAGAAAAAAAACCTAGCATGTGAAACTGGCAGAGTTTTCCAATCTTCATCTTCGATTGGTTCTCTCTGCAGCACCCAAATCGATCAGAAAGGGGGGGAGTTAAAACGCTTTAGGTTAGCAGTCCCCCATCCCATTAGTATGAACTTGGGTTTGGCCAGAGTAGGAGATAAGAGAAGCGGCATCATAGTCGCGGGTTTTACGGGGGTTGGGTGGGGATGAACAAGCAAAGGGCTCTACCATCTGCCGGACTTTTAATGGCAGTCTTAGGGACCAAGTTCTAGGTCCTTTCTACCCCCTACATCCGATCCGCTCTTCTCTGGGTAATGAATGTTCATCTGGGAATTTAGGGGCCAGCTGAACTGTGGAGGGGAAGACCTGTAGAAGCGATATCGACACACGGACTCTGGAAGCGGCCATTAGTGAAAAGAAGGCCTGGAGACAGGATCCCTTGGCGTCCATGTCGCTCGTGGTTTCTCCTCTCCCAACAGGCCCTAGGCTTGACAGGGAAAAGGTGTGGGAGAGGTATGGCAGGGAGGGGGAGGTGGCCGCAACAAAACGCGGGGACAAACTAAGTTTGGCCAGAAACTCGACACCTGCTACCAAGGTTTCCCCCAAATGGATCTATAAATAAGCCATTGACAGAGGACGGGTCTTCAGAAAGAAAAAAAAAAATGTCGCCAGCAGTTTTTATGGGATGACTCTGAAAGGTGTGGGGCGTGACCAAGATTGCTAAACTGGTCGTTATACCGGTTGGACACTGCCATTCAGAAGGTTCGAACAAACTTGGGGGGCTTGCGGTGATAGGCGAGATTTTGAGGAAATGATGGGAGGACAACTTGGAAAGGACAGTGAAAGGTGATATCAGTTGACAGACTGCTGATTTCATATTTGGTGTGCCACTGTGCCTTATTTAATTCACTGTACAGTGCTGGACATTAATGGTGTTGTACTTGTGCCGCCTTGAACCGTGGCGGCAAAAAAGCGAATCGAAAGTAATATGAAGGGAAATTTTCTATACGCTCTTTTGCCGCCATCGTCTTGTGGCGTCACCAGTAGGACACCTTTAATGTCCAGCAGTGTACAGTTAAAACTTGTAAAATGAACAGATTCAACAGCATTTCATAATCATAAAGGACCAACTCTGGCTGAGATCATGGGGCCAAAGCACCTCCTTTTGTACTCCATAATATCTGCTTCGATTGTACCATTAGCGAGTTAAAAGCAGTGTCTAAGGACGCCCTCAACTTTGTGTAAGAGAAATGAATTAGTGTTTAAAACACATGGGCCTATTCTGTCATCCGGAGCGGACCATTTTACTCCGGGCTTTATGTTGAATTCATTTGATGACAGAGTGCGCCATTGCCACGTCCCAGAGGGCTGTCATTTTCAGCATTTACCCCGAGAACTGTGAGCTCGCATTAACATGATGTGATATTCTGGCCTACAATTTCCAAAATAATTCGGGCTCTGATATCACATGAGGATTTAGCGAGCAAACCGGCTCTTTGTTGTGAATCATGGGCGCATTTATTTTTCAGATGTGAATTATATGAGGTTAATTATGTTAGGTGCCACTAATCAAACTGATATGCCTGACGGCCTAGTCTGGCTCTCCTTTTATGCACGGGTTCAGTAAATGTTAGGGCGCTAATATCATCAGGGAAACAGACCACAACAAAAGGCCCAGACCTAGCTTGCAATGTGCAAAAATTGCGCCTAATTTGCCAGAAAACTAGGTTAAAGTTGTGAAAAACTTTAGGCTAGGCCTTTGCGAAAAAATGGATCCTAAAATATTGCCCCGATGAGCATAACCTCGCATTAAATAGCAACTTGCTCAATTGAAAAAGGGTGTTGTTTTAGCTAATGAACAGCATGCTGTATATGCCAACGCATCACTGTAGTTATATTTAAACATTTCATCCGGCAAAGTACAGTTACTGAAACTGTAATCCCCATTAAAGTGACAAGTGGTTTACCTCGGCAGCAAATTATTACTTTAAATGTCACTTTACTGACAAAGGTCAGACATTTCATTTGTGACTTATTAAGAATGTGCATCTGGACAAGCTCTCATTACCTCTTGACCCCTGTTTATATAGTCATTATTGAGCTGGGTCAATTTATGTGTTGGTTAATATAAGGAGTGAAAATTATGTATGGATAACATTTCACTCGAGTGTTTAGCATCCAAAAACATTCTCATACGTCCAATATCTATTATGTAAGAGTGGGTTTGTGGGTAATGCCTAACATTTTTATCGCCATTTTTGAGCAGGGATTGAAAATGTTGCGAACAGCTGATGCAGCCTACTTTGCACAAAAATAATACGTCCTGTAAATTTTGTGAGCACAAAAGAGGCACAAACAGCCATTATCAGCACCATTTAAAAGCTGCTCAATCACTACCGCTAAACAGGTCCCCAGCATCACACCGGTTTGCTCAGTAATTCAACTGCATCAAACTTTGCACATACTTTAAAATGCGAATCGAAGCTATGAAAAGTGTCACTTATAAGTGGAATGTGGAATTCATAAAATAATGTTGAAATGATCAATTTTGCAATCACGCTAATATATTTATTAGAACCGCCAATAATTAAATGTTGCTTTTGTGAACAATATGACTGTCTACCACACAACATGTGACTATCAACTACTATTTGAAATGAAAATGTTTCTTCCTTGCATTTGACTGACACATTACCTATTAACCATCAAGTTACCATTATTTGCAAATATGTGAACACATTTTCAAACAAACGAGGGTTTTTCCCCCAACCAACTGCATCGTTGCCCCTCTTTAATTGCAAAATGTGCTCAAAACACTCCCAATTTTTCCCCTCCTCCGCTGTTTATAAATGAGATGAAAATGTCCTCTGGAAAAGGGGGGTATAGTTGGAGGACATGAAGTGATCAGGACTTGCTGAGGAGGCGGAATTCGTTTGAAGGGGGCGGGCTCCAGTAAATGATGAAGCGGGTCGGAAAGTGGACCTTCCCTTTTAATTGGAAAAGGTGGAGGCTGCCTGGCCTCTCTCTCTCTTTCCCTCTCTCCCTCTCCCATTTCCCCTCTCCCCTTTTCCTTCACCCACGTCGATCCTTCTGCCGATGGATCAATGAGCCACCTTCGATTTTTACACACTTCTCTCCTAATTGCTTGCAGGATTAGTTTGTTAGTCCCGGAACAAAGAACTACAAGAGACATTCTTCTCTCCTTTCAACCTCTTTGTTCTATAAATTACTCTCCGGATTCTTGAAATGGACGACATTCTTCGCAAGGGATTTTGGGAGTTCCCTTCCAATAAGAGGATCTCCTTTCCCCCTCTTTTGTCCTCTCTCTCCTTTTCCCCTTCTTCTCCTCCTCCTTTTTCTTACTGGAGAAAAGTAGTCTGGATGGGGCACCATTACAGTTTATGAAGTTCTTTTTTCTGAGCTCTTAGTTCCCCTGTTGTTATCGCTAATTAGTTTCAAACCGCGCATCCGACGGATAGATGGTTTCGGTTGGGGGGAAGGATTCCGCGATTTTACGCCATAAAATCAACAGTAAAGCCTCACTGGGCACCATGTCCTCATAAACCTGCTAAAGGGTATTTGTTCCTGGCCCTGCAGCTAACGGCTTCGGATGTGGAAGGAAAGTAAGTCAAGTTCTTGGAACGGCCTCTTGGTCCGGCTCAAAAACCTCGAAAAGAGGAATCAACTGGACCCGAACCTCATTTCCAACAGATATGGGGACCGCCTTTTATACACCTCCCGATGTAATGGTTTTGACGCCACCACGTACGTCCCATAATTTCCTCCATTTGTTACCATTAAATACCTGAGCCAGTGGGGCGGGGCATTTTTCTAACACCCACGGAGAAATATGACCTCGCTCAGCAGCTTCTCTCTTAATGGCCATGTCGTGAAAAATGAAAGATATGACGAATTTTCTTGATATTGCTAATTTGGTCCAATAAATTGCGATTTTGTTCAATTAGAAGCAGCCACGTGTTGTCCCAAAATACTGCAGATTCAGTTGACGACAAAAATAGTGCTTGAATAGTAGCACTTGGTGTCCAAGTGGTCAAACCGAAACAGCGTGCGAGATTCGGGCCATAACAACTTAGATAAGCGGAGAAAGGACGAGAGAAGGAGGCAAGACGATCGCTGTTTGGTGGAAAAGGAAAGAGAGAGAGAAAAAAAGAAGGGGTCGAAATTGAAAATGTAAACATCTCATCGGGGTCGAGAGCATCCATTAGAGTCCGGGAGTGGTCATTACTGTCCGGCCAATGGCACTTGAGGGAATAGGGGCGAGTCGACTCACTGAAGGCTGCGACACACGAATTCGGAGATGTAGTGGAGAAGTGGAAGTCTTCGGGGTTGGAGGGGATAAGAGTCATGTCTTGACCAATCCCTGGGCAGACATCGGCCCCCAGGAAAACTCGATGGGAGGAGAGGTTGGGGGGTCTTCACTCAACTCGCCGCAAGGATTTGCAGCTTTTTACGGGGAATAACTGGGCCCCGGAATATCACTCCGGTCCGAGGCTTACGGGTCAAGTGCACAATAAAAACCTTTATGGCTCGGATGGTGCCAGAGATGAGCGGGGATTTTACACGTGTATGGCAAACAATCAGTTCGAGAAGTTTGTCGTTAACTGGCTCAATTTAAGACGGCCCTGTTGTGTTTTCCAGATATTATTTTGATAGGGTGCGAGTTAATGAGCTAATTAAAAAACCAATAATTGTGCATATACCGTCAGATGTTACCATAACTAATCTTGTCTTTCTCTACGGTTAGAAAATACTATCAAACCGCCACTGCTAAATGGCACTACAGATAGATACTGCTAACTTAGCAGTATCTAGCAGTGGGACGAAAATTTCACCCATTGTCAATATGTCTCACCAACAAAGAAATATATAACTTTTTTTCTAGAAGACAAAGTAAAGATCAATGGTAAGTTTTATTATTTTGATTCAACCAAGCAGCATACTCTCTATACAGTAGTAGGGGAGACCGGGCACAGTGGTCCACCTTTGCACATTTGAATTTTTCTAAGCTTTCCTGCTATACCTACATGCACAATGACAATATTTTCCGGCATGGAGGAGGTACTCATTGGTTATACAAGTCACTATTATATTCACAGGCAGTGCCATCCATTTGGCTTAAAAATATTTTAGAAGCTGCCCTGTGCAAATGGATCACTGTAGCCCGATGCCTGGGACACAGGGGTCCGGAAGTGATTGGGACTCATAATTCACACAGTATTTTTTAAATTTTTTATCGTACATTCAACCCCTCTAAATAAATAGTAAATAATAAAAAGAGACTTCTGTTACTGCAACCTGAGGACACAAGCGAAACAGCGTCTCTCTCCGGAAAGTATAGAACTTGTCCTGCCGCACATCCTTTGGCGCATGAATTTTATTTCATACTAGTGTCTATCAAAACTATTACCATATAAACCTTGGATGACATTAATTACTGTACAGAGACAAAAGGGGGCACGGTCGTCCACAAAGAGATGCACACTGGGTCCATGGACCACTGTGTCCCGGGAAGCAACTGACATGTGTTATGAATCGTAGCTTCTATATTGCAGATGACGCTTTCCAAATTTCCAGCATTTATGCACAAAGGATGACACTATTCAACAACATTTTTACATCCGGGTCATGCCCAGCATCGACGCCTGGCATGGCATTTAAACTGTGGGTTAGAAGTAGGTAGATTTTTCCCTGATACAGCAGGATCACAGGCATCTCACAGGTGGCTGTCATGTTGGCAGGATGCACAATATAGTGACTTGTTTCACGAGGTACCACATGAAAATGTTTCTATTCCCGTTCTTAGTATTTTTAAAATAGAAAGGACCACTGTGCCCCGCTCTCCCCTACATTAAAAAGCCTGTGACTAGCTCATTTTAACGATGTCTAGGACCATTTTCCGATTATCAGTATTTTGCGATTATCCGGCAACACCCATGCAGTCATTAGCCGGGATAATCGGGAGTACAGTGTGTTTCCGTAATTGACAAGTTTCCTCTACATTCAGGACCATTGCAAACACGCTATCACTTAACAAAATAATTACCAATATGGAATGAAATTACGCTCGGACAACGTTAACTCTGTGGATAGTCCTTTATCATTATAACACAAAATTGTTAATAAAGTGCATGGACATACAATACTGGGTGGTATGTCGTAATTGGCTCGCAATGAAATTACCGCATATTTCGCAAAACACAATTAACAGCTGAAGTGTCGCTTATTGACGACAATAAAAAAGAGGGTTCCATCATGCAGTAGTCATTCGAAAAGTGATAGCCCCACCTTCTGAATCGGCTGCACATTTTGAAACACGGGGAGGGCGAGGTTAGTACGACCCTGGGTGACTGCTGGCCTATACACGCAATATGAGCTCTGGCCGTGACTATAGAGAGCAAGACGGTGCCATGTTAGCCCAGAGAAGGGACTGACACTGCTCATAAAGCCAGCCTAGGAGCCAACTCTCCTCTGACATTTGGAGTAGGAACACTAACGTTGAGAAATTGCCAGGGGGGGACATGGAGAGGGCGGGACCGGAGGGAGGTTGGAAAGGATTGAGGCAGGGATGAGGATGGGGGAAGGTAAAAAAAAAAGTTGGAAGACGAAGAAAAAAAATAATAGAAGAGAAAGAAAAGTAGAAAAAAATGAAAAAGAGAAGGGGTTGAGAAGGCCTTGTTGACTGCACCTCAAGCCATCGTCGAGCTTTTGCTTCTTTCTTCATGGGACTCGCCTGATAAATAAATCCTGAATCTTTCACTGGTTGAGCAGGTTGGTCTGCAGTTGAATCATGGGCAGACCGACACTTCTGGAAATGGTGACGCAAATGGGGGGCCTCACCTCGGCGCAATTGGGGTGACACAACAGCGTTTGTCATTAGGCCAGTTCGGAGGTGCGAGGGATTCGCAATCAAGCCTCGGAGAGTACCAGTATAAACAGGGATTTATGCACTGCGTTTGACTTCATTTCGCACCTTATCCGCCAATAACGAGTCCCTCAATTTATGTGGGGGTGGAGATATAGTCATAATGTACAGGGTGAACCGGCATCAAATTTATGGCAATGCCATTAATATTTGAAATGTGAGAATTTTTCGCAACACACTGTATGTCACTCTGCTTTTGGCTCACTCTGTACCGAGTCATAAACAGTCGTGAACAAATGACGCATGATCCTGGATCAACCTATTTGACGGCAACGTACTCATACAGTCAGGTCCATGTTATTAAACTTAATTAGCGGTAGGTTCGGAAAATTTTCCTAAAGTTGGCCACAATGCGTAATGATGAAGCAGTTGCATTTAATCCGGGCCCTGCGAATACCGAGTGGATTACTTCATCCCGAATTATTCATTTAGCGATGTCAAACTGTCAGTTTTTTGGGGGGGGAGGTTGGACAAGGGTTGTGTTCAGCAGGCAACAAAAGCGTGCTTGCTCGACCAGCCCCAACTATGGAGACCCACCTTTTGCGTGATTTCACACACGTCAGTTATATTACTCGCTAAAAAAAACTCCGCTCTTGATAACTAGCCAAAGATCTGCTATGGACGAGACCTCATTTTGCAATACCCAGCCGGGTCCCCCCCTATTTCTAATTACCGCCACTAGCCACCCCCTCCAACCAGCGCAGCCAAACTGCTGTCTCATTATACATGCATGTATGTGCATGTAATGAGGCAGTAATTCCGGTAATTACGTTAATGCGCGTGACGAAGACTGACACATGGTAATTCGTACACATGTTTCAATAACTGATGACACAGCCAGGGAGAGCCCCCTTTGCACTAATCTGCTCGCAAGGCGTGTGGAGATGATGAGCTTGTCAACTGGACGCCCCTTTTCCTAAATTATGCCTAAGAATGCTTCAGGGAGAAGGATAATCCTCAATTATTACTTATTATTTGGCCAGTACGGGCTATACTTATAGGAAATTAGCACTATTTCATACCTGGATGTACTATTCAATTTTTTAGTGCACCAGTTCTTTTTGGATGGAAAGTGCCAAATGTTAATGAGCTGATATGTTTATGCATGATTAAGTGGGAGAAAGGGGGGGCCTCGCCGGGCATAATTGCTCCATTTGTACACGGACACTGGCACAATTACCCTGCGCTCATTAAAGAGTCAAAAGATGGACGACGCGGTTTTGTGTGATTGATATTCTATCCGGTACACTCCCCCCCGCGGGCCACTCCTTGATGAAAATTTGTCTGGAGCTTTTATTCAATATCGGATTTAACTGACCGGTTCCAGCGGCATTACAAACCAATCCGGAATTTTATGGGCGTTCGAGTGGAAAGGGTTATGCGGCAAATTCCGTAACTCACCGCTGACGTTTATGAACCCTAATCCTCTTGAAAGTGTGAACGGTGGCCATAACTGACAGCGAGAACGACGGTCGGTCAATGTTTGGCTTCGGCTCGCGTTGACATTATATCTCTCCACACATAGTGAAGAGGGTGTGGCTTTGAAGCCTAAAATTGCGGGCCTCAAAACAACCCACACCAGCACTTTTTTAGCCTCTTCCCCACGAAAACAAAAGGCGGGGTAATAATTTTGCAGACAATCATTGTATGTTATTCTCTCCAAAATATATTTGGAGGTGATGGAGCACCACTGTGTTTTCCAATATTGTATAGTAGTCTAATGTTAACATGCCAATTATTGTGGTCTGTTACAACCTGTGTCCAATATTCATTTTGGCCAACCCTTCAATGTCGACAAATCCGGCATTGGCCCGGAAGTGTCCCCGCTTCCTTTCTTGGTCCCAAAGGGCAGTGACCGCAAAGGAAAAAAATCTCCGTCCACATTCTTCCAGTAAAAAGATGGCCAAACGCTCCGCCTTAAAAGAGCGCAAAAAAGTGTATGTACCGAACCCAGTCAGCCGTTGGAAATCGTGTAAGCGCAGGTTCTGTAACATGGGGCTTCCAAAAATTCCGGATCAATGTATCGCCACAAGAAGCGGTTAAGGAGAGGAGGATTCACCCCTCGTCTTTTTCCCTCGGCTGCTAGAAATTGGCACGTAAAAATGGTGCCTATTCAGAGGCATCTGCTACCAAAATAAATTTTAGGGAGGAACCTCGCCTTGTCGACTTGGGGAGGGGGAGGTGACGAGGGAATCTCATAATGTTGGCCAGCCTTCTCCAGTAGTTCTAGAAGAGGCTGGCCTCTAAACTCCTTCGCCGCTTTGCTTTCCTTTCCTTATAGAAGGGGGAGAAAGAGATGCTGGCCCTTCTAAGGGGAGAAAAGGCTCAGCCTAGACGCCATATTTTACCCTGCTACTATTCCGCACTCGGTCCATATCTCTTCTCAGGGCTCACACGTCGTTTTTCCACCCAGAACCTTATACGTAGGTACTACAGGTGTAGTCAAGAATGGGCTGAACTGGGAATAATCTCTAGATTCATGGACGGAAATGTATGAAACATATGAGCCTGTGCCTCTGTTTGTCCAGTCAGGAGGTGCATGTAATACCACTACCTCTCCCCATACCCTAACAATGGCGATAGTGTGCAGAGAGTGACAATGCGCCATTGAAGAAAATTATACCAAATGAACAATCGGCCCAGTCAGTTTTGTCCCAAATAATTGGCAATTATTATCACCGGTAATTAGGGCTGCTTGACCAAATCACTGAATGTCACCTTCCATATTATCCCCCACAGTGAATGTGATTGACGGCGAAGTACTCCACATCACCAAAGTGAGTCGACTGCATATGGGCGCCTACTTATGCATCGCATCTAATGGAATCCCGCCGTCTATAAGCAAGAGAGTGGTCCTCAAAGTACAATGTAAGTACATGGTACAGCAAAAAAAAAGACGGGAGCAAGTAAAAACTTTAAAAAACCAGAGAATCCCAGTGCACGTTTAAAAAGGTCAGTTCCTAAACGGACGTTACATCACAGGCTCAACAGGCCAGTTGGGTTCTTTTCTTGAGAGAAGTCCAAAAGCGTCCGAAATGGGGCTTTTGGACTGGATTACGATCCTTCCTATGTGCCTCTCTGCTCCTTCATTGTGAGGCCGGGATGCGGGAGGTTGCGGTTGCAAGTGGCTGAGGTAATTGAAGGGTAGTGAGTTGGGACCTTAGGGTGCCCCCCAGTTGGTCGTAGGTCTCGGATTTGGACCACTAAACTTCTCTTTACTGCAGCCGGGACGTTGGCAGACTTATAGGAAAGACTCGGCCGTGTCTTCTCCTAAAGCCATGTGAAAAGCGACTCCATCCATGAACCCACCAACTCTTATCATTTTGTTCAACACTTTTGGTCTGTCATTGCAACTGAATTTGCGATCAGTGTTTCATTTGCCACGAATTGGAATGATCTTTGCATCTACATAAATATATTTAAGGCAAAATATGTTTTTCATCGACATGTTTTGCCTAATATTTGATTAATAATTGTGGGACACTATGTCAACAGCCAAGATTGCAATGAAATCGTTCATGATTTTACTAGCTCATCAGTTAGAGTTATTTTAAAATTAATTTGATAGTTTTACTACTGTAGTTCATTTTGGTTGGACCACGCTATTCGTGACACTATTTAGTATGGGCAGTACCATGTACGCTAAATTTATCCGGTCTGCTTTACCGCATTGACAGTATTTGTTTACGGTAGCGCACTCCCTGGCTGCCTGTATTTTACCGTAATTTAACCGGATTTGAAAAAGTTTCTGCCTATGGGAGCAACACCTGTGGCGCATGTTTACGGTGGTGAGCGGGGGCCGATTTTGCCTCTGCTTAATTAGTGACAGCTAATGGATATTTAGCGGTCAGCTAATGTAATGCCTCCCACCCCCACCCCCCGCTTTCCCCCTCCCCCACATACGCTTTTTCCAGTTCCCCCTATGCTGTGGATTCCAAACCAGCTGGAAGGCGCATATGTTGGGCAAGACGTCATGGTCGAGTGTCACACCGAGGCTTACCCAAAGTCAATCAACTACTGGACGACGGATAAAGGAGACATGATCACCTCGGGTAAGGACCTAGATTTTTTTTTACATAAAACCACCAGGGTTCTCAAAACGTTACCGTAATTTGTTTGCCCAATCAAAGGAGCCCGGAGGGAGAAAGTCCTTTCGAGCTTTAACTCGGAAAATATTGACACAAGATAATGAGAAGCCTGATCAGGGCGTTATTAATGAAGTGAAAGTGGTTGACGATTTTCCAGGAAAGGAAGCTAATGAGGCCCCTGTGATAGGCCTATCTCGCTACTTTTCTGGGAATTCGATCACTTTGAATATTCAACAAAAAAAAATTGTGTTGCAGCATGATAGGGGGGAGAGAACGCTGCTTTAGTAAATAAGGCACAATTTATGGGAGTCGGCTCTTTGAAGGGAGCTCAAATAGATGCCTCCTTAAAATATGCAGAATAATAGAAGGAATGAAATGAGATAGGAAACCCGCATGAAGATGGCCTAACGAGGCGTAACCATGAAGGAAGATCAGCAAACAGAGGAGCTGTTGAGGAAATGAGCAGAGCACACAGTTGAAGAGATAGCTCAAAGAGTACGCGTTTACTCACTGCGTAAATAAAAAAGACAAACTCTGGGGGGAGGGGGGCTGTGTTCCTGCTTTGCTGCTGCCAGACAGTTCAGCCACTACACTTTAGCATGGCCAGCAAGAATGAGGCGCGGGATAGTGCAGGCAATATATCTAAAAATAATGAAAAATTCCTGATTATCAATAAAACGACCAGAATATTTGCAGAATCATGTAATACGTAGCTATTACAGTAAAGGAAATGCCAATCGAATGTTCAGTGTGGTTCAGTGTAACCTGTAGTTTCACCAGAATATTTTTCTCTCCCCTTGTTTCGTCCCCATTCGTTCATTACCTTCCTGGGCAATAAAAATTCATCAATTACCTTTCTTGCAATCGAGAACATGGCTGGGGGAGGGGGGAAGCTGGGGGCTTTTCCCCAGCAGTGCAATGTCGTGAATAATGAGCAAGATTGGGGGCACACTTCCTTCCTTTTATCCCCCTCCCTCCCTCCCTTTCTCCCCACACGACACCCTCGTCCTCTCCCCAGACATCCTCGTCTCGTGAGGAAATATCTGCAGAATGCGAGAGAGTTATGTGAGATGTCGTAGTTCTGCGTGTCGTTCAAGCCATTCCTCTGGGGAGAGGGCGTCTGCTCTGAGGAAACGACAACCTGATTTGAACAGCTTATTAGAGATGAGTCACAATCGTTTACTACATTATTCAGCTGGAGTTGTGCCATTCCGGGTATAAAAAGGAGCAAACGTTGCGATTTATGGCGGAAATTCTCAGGAAATTGGGCAATAATATCAGCAACGCATGCTTACGTTGAGCCTGTAGTTTCATATAATATTCCGGCTCATACTGGCCCAACATTTTTCATCACAATGTATAGTAAAGACACGCCAACGCACAGCAACCGCAAGCGCGTTCAAAGTAAACAAACTGGGTAGGCTCAAAATCTGCTTTAGTTAAAACATTAAATGTTTACTTCGGTTGAACCCGACGACCTATTCACTCGCCATCCCAAGTTGTTACACATGGGAAATCTGTATTATTCATGCTTGCGAGTAAAGGCTCCGGCTGCATCATAGCACAAACTCGTTGACCTAACAAGTCTAAATAAAAATTGTAGTGGTTAGGAAATGTGAGTACATTGTTGGTCAAGCAGTAGCGTCAATCACATTTTCTTCTTTCTCTCCAAACTCTCATCGGCTGGCAACATTCGCTTTCTTTGATGCTGGATTTCCTCCCACCCATTTTCCTAATCTCGTCTCTCGTCGTCTACATTTGCAAACCCGATTCACGACGGATCCTCAGTTGCATTTGAATTGTCTTCCCCCCTCCCCCACTTCCACTCCTCTCCTTCGCTCTGCACGTTTCATAATTAGGCTTTGATGGCTTTTAGCACCACAGACGCCTCTATTGATCACATGCAGACAGGCAGAGATGGAGAAGCAGAGAGAAGGATGGGGAGGTGGGGGAGGTTGGAAAGAGAGAATGGTGTAACCCTCTAGCTATGGAAAGGCTGACGGGGGTAAGTGGCATCCAGCTGCTCTGGTTCACACCCAGACATTATTGGTCCTCACCGTTGGGGGTGGGGGCCGGAGCTGTTTATTAGCCTGAAGAGACCAGTTTTCAGGGAGGGTGTGGGTGGGAGGCTGCTGGGAATAGATCGGGAAAGTGGAAGGTATTTTGACAGGAGAAAGGACGGAGACTTATTAAACGGGGAGTCTCTGGAATGGCCCCTGTGACCATCTGGAGTGGGATCAAGCAGAGGGTGCCTCCCTGATTTCATAAACTTACGGGGGTGGACGGAATGAAGTTGCCATGGGAGGGGGGAAGGAGAAGGAATGTCTCCGTTAACGCCGCCTGTGTCGACTCCCCCCCTTCTCTCCTCCCAATCTCCTGAGACTCTGCTGCCACTGTCCCTGGCAAATAAAGTCGCTTCAAAGTGTCCGGACCAGCGGTGGCCCCCTCGGCCCGGTGCCACGTTTCTCACATCTTAACTAGACTCGCACAATGTGCTGCAAAAGGAGGCTTCAATCAAATTTTGGGGAAATGGGGACCAGGGGCGGACACGGGGGTGTGGCAGCTTATTTGTTGAGAGAGGCCAGCAGCTGACTTGCCATGTACGAAAACAACTCTTCACTTCTCCTAAGGCAACGGTTTTTTTAGCTCTCTGCTCATCGATTACTGCAGTCAGTGAAATGAGATGTTGGTTATGTCTCGCTAGATGGTGTTGGGAAAGGGCCAAGCAATAACCCCCATCTATTGGTTTGAATTGGCAACTGTCGCGCCCTTAAGGTTATGAAGGGTTCGCGAGTAAATCAAGAGATTGAGCTTACGTCCTGTTTCCCAGCATTTCATCTGGATATTAAGAGCTAATAATTTATTGTAGATTAAATTACTGTTAGGCCTACACCTAACGCTGGCTATTTTGTGCATAAGCTCTCCAGCAAGCTCAGATTTCAGGGAAATGGTGCCTTAATGCATGCGAGAGAAGTTCCACGCCCCTTGCCGAGGCCTAAAGGGAACCACTTTTTCGCTCACGTCTCGGAACTGACCACAGGGTTATTCAATCCCTTCCACTCCGTAAAGTTCCCAGCGTGGTAGCTGCGAACAAAAGAAGTGGAAATTGTGTCTGGAAGAGGAGCTGACGTATGCTCGACTGGCGCCCGTGGGTGCCGACAGTGCAGCAAACTGCCTGACAACTGCATTGTATCACTTTCTCCCCTCTCCACCAGCAGTACAACCTGTCTTGATACATAAATTTATTAAGGCCAGACCAGCAAGAATCTCTGTTTCTTTTCTGGTTTACAAACATCAATGTCAGGCTACAGAATAGAAGCTATTCCCATTCTGATAGAAACATTTCCGGGTATCCAGAAATTGAACTAATTGATCTGAGCCGGAAGATACCAACATTCTTAGAAACTGTCGTATCCAAGGAAATTAAATTAAAAACTGTGCAATTTAAAAGGCCCACAATTTGCATACACTGAAATATAACCCATGAATGTTAAGCTTACCATAGTCCTTTTTGAGCGCACCTCACTGGACGGACACTACTGGTAAACTGGGTCTGGAGCATTGACTTACATAGCTCGTATCGATAAAATAATGGCCTTGTCCTATATAACAGAATAATGAGGCTTCAGTAATTTCTACACAGTACAGTAGTGTCAGCCGACTTTACAACTTAAGAAAAACAACTTCCGCATTCAAAGTAAGAATTTCTGCATTACCTTCTACAGCGATGGTCCACATCCTACATAATGTTTACTAGGTATAACTGAGCCTAATTTTACCTCGTGAATGTAACTCATTGTAAGTAGTATGTAAAGTATGCCTGATTCCTCACAATCCATGAATTATTTTTCTGTCAGTACACAAGCAGCAACTTCTATACATTCACTTTCTTGGACGTGAAACAACATCACCGCCAAGAATTCTAACGGCAGACATCCTCCCAGAAATCGAATCAACCGGCATTTGTAACAAAAATCCAGAAAACTGATGGCCTCCACGAGACCATGAAATAATCACGTATGGGACGAGCAATACATATCCGGCGACACCCTCTCCTGGCCACGAAAACGTGACCAACGTAATGAAATGCACACACAACGAGAGGGACAGCACACATCCAGGGAATATTCCTACACCTTGTTGGAAGAAAGAATCAATCACGATTTTTTTTCTTCTTCTCCTTCCTCGCCTTTATAGAAAAAAAAACCTTCGTCGTCTCTGAGCAGCAGCGGCAAGTATTCTCCAGTGCCTAGATGGGAGGGGAGAGTCGAGGGAACAGAAATAGGCTTCCATTCATTCTAGAGCTCCTGGTTTGCGGCTGCTGCTTCTGCAGCATGCAAGGAGCCCGAGTGAGTTCCCTTTCGCCTTCGGGGCAAGAGAAGACGGCAAGAGTCGCCTTGGAAGGAGTTCAAGGATTTATACAATAAGTTTGAAAAGTTCTCTTTCCCCCCAGTTGAACCAGGAGAAGGATTGTTTGAACAGGAGGATTGGTTGCGGCAAGGGGGTGATGGATTCTGGGCTTGATCCGAAGGGCGAAAGACGTGATTGCGTATCACCGGTTACACCATTGGTTTTTACACATATATTGTATGTGTGTCCACTGCAGCAACACTGACACAAATTCTGGACGAATTCCTACCCTTGTTCATTTGTTTACAGAACAGTAGAAGTTGCCCCGCCTTCGAGTCAGTGCAATTGATTGGTTTGGATGTAAACAGACTAATAGGTTCAGTAAAACATTTCACGTAATTGCCTGAAGGGAATATCAAGGGGGTGAGGAGGGAGAATCCTGCCTAACCCAATCGGTGGCGCGGTTCGCCCCAGGACCAAGAGGAAGGACTCGTGTTCCAGAAGAAAGTAGTGGAAAGAAAGAAAGAAAAAAAAGAAGAGAGAAGATGTCAGAAGTTTTCTTCCCTCCGAGGAGAGGGAATTGGGCCTGCTGCTGATGTCGGTCTTGAATGCACAAGTTGACCAAAAACCTGGATGACTTTTCATGTCACAACTGTTTTTTTTTAACGTAGGAAAAATTATTTTAACGAACGAGGCAGGCGTTAAATTTCACGCAGATGTTATCGACAAGTTTTACACCGGTGAATTTATCGGCATGTGGGAATTTCCACAATTTTGGGGATCAATTCCTAATCGATATCAGGGGGCTCCCGGACTATCTACGAGCTTCTCCGGCTCTTGAAATCTCCCTCAATCTCCTCGTAACTCTCATAAAGCGCGGCGCTTGCTTTTACCCCTCCCCCACCTCCCAATGTTTTCGTTATCCCCAAGCCTCCTTGGCAAACACCACACTTTCAGATTTGCATAATGAAACGCACTGGAGGTAGTTGGGGTCCGTCCAGCCCCCACCACGTTCCTTTTTCTATGTGCTAACTGCTAATAGAAGCAGCCTGGAGGGGTTTGTCACTGGACCGTCGCGTCGTCCACCCCCACAAGCCATGTAACCTTCTGCCCCGCTGCGACGACAGCTTCTTCCCCCAACGGAACCCCGTTGGAATAACTTGGAGAATATATATATATAGCGACGGGTCCTCCGCGAAAAATGCAACTGGCCTCAAACAGGTCCGAAATTGGCACTAAACTTTTATTCGGTTTAGTGATCAAATCCAAAGAATTCCTGGCGGGACGGGAGGAACTTGGCGAGAATTCTAACTGTGCTGCTGCTGGAGATCATTGATCTGCGAGATGGAGGGATAAGGGGAGTTGCTTCTCACCCCTCCCACACCAAAACCTAGAACTCAACCCACACCCTCCCTCCCCGAAAACCCGGTGCTGTCTCTTTCGCACGACCTACTAAGAAATAGAATTCCCGGACCCGACAAGGAAAAGGATCCGGTTGCAGCAGGGTTTGAACGTAACCTGCGACGCTGGCTGGGGTTTCCAGTTCTCTTCTTCATGCAGATAGTAATGGAGTCACTTTTGGGGGGTACAATTTCCGGTGGTGTCCAAAGAGCTCAGCAGTGATTTTGCGGCTTGTTTTTTTTGCAGGTGAGAAGTACGAGGCGGTGCTCATGGACAGCACGTACAAGATGTACATGAGGCTGAAGATCAGAAATATTACCAAGGTGGACTTCGGATCGTACAAATGCATCGCGAGGAATTCGCTGGGCGAAACAGACGGAAACATCAAATTGTATGGTAAGACTCGTTTTATCATTACTTGTGTAGATTATTATTATAAAAACTATTATCTGCTTCGGTAAACGAATCTTTCAGAAAACAGGTATTTTTTCGCTCGTTTCCATTGCATTATTGCCATTATTGCTTCTGGTTTCCACCGTCCAGTTGTCATGGAACGTTCCAGTTTTAAATTGCTGTTTACGACAAAAACCTCTCGCTAAAAGTGCACCCAACCCCAAATCGATTGTTGCAACTCACCCGAATCGGAGGCTTTTCCGCTTTCCCCTTACTATCCGATAGATGACCAAGTGTCAAAGGGCGAGAATGAAGCTTTTTGAAGGCAAGTCCCCCTACCAGAAATTATCTGCAGCCAGCTCTCTTCATAACACGAAAAAAAAGAAGCAAGAAGAAAAAATGGGAGTGGCATGGACCAAGGGAGGAAGGGAGGGTGACCATCTTGTTTTCCGGCCATCCATCATCAAGACCTCGGCGTTGTGGAACTCATTTTGCTCGAGCGGACTCCGTTGTAATCAAAGTGTCAGGCGGAGTTGAGCCAGCCCAGCCTCCGGTAGATGCCCTTACTAGAAATTAATTCACAATGAAATGTGTCAACGGCGTTCGGAGGACGACAGAAGGGTGTTGGCTGGATTAAAGAAAAAAGACGGGGAAAAAATTGTTCCGACGAAAAAAAAAGAAGAGATTGTCTTCTTCTTGGCGTAGCTTCAGTTAGCTGGATGGATTGTGGCTGTAGGGAGAAGGTGAAGTTTTGTCACGTTTAGGAGGATAGCTAGAGTGGATTTCATTAGTTTGAAAGGAAGCCGACGGGTTGTGGTGGTGGTGGTGTCGACCCAAGTTTTCGAGACGGCTCCGAATAAAATATTTGGCAATTTTGGTCCTTCCTCGTTGGGTTATGGTCGAAGCTGCAGTTTCGCTTTGTGCAAACACGTCAGGTCAGATTCGAGGCGATGCATGTTGCCAGCCAAATTGGGGGGCATCCACTGCAGTAGTTAGCACGACCCATTTAAAAAAAAAACCTGACCCAATTTTTTCACGAAAATCTGGTCCTTTTTCTCCACCCCCTTTTTTAAGGCGGAGAGGATCTGAAATTGGCCCCGCCCTTGACTTGTACTCGGTAATTGAGCTGATGATTGGATTCTGTGAGAAGCGAGGCTGGAGCGAAAAAAAAGTACCTGGTATTACTTTTGCGGTCATTTCATCGCCTCCCACATCTTAAAGGGATTTTTCTTTTCTCTGCTCTCCCGGAGGCGATCATTTTCCCTTATTGCGGACTCAACCATCTTACTTCCCCCCAACTCCCATCAATTTTAATTTTGGAGGAGAAGACTGACTATGTATTTACAGCGGAAGGTATTACCTGCTGCTTCCACCATCAAAATTCTCTTCCAGCTCACGTCCTAATTAGAGAGCAGTTATCACGCATTGTTATAACCTTGCCACAAAATGTATATGGTAACCTGAATGAAATCAATTCCGGAGAGTACCATCACACTGAGGCATATTTCTCCATCGCTGTTTGCTCTCCCGACAGACAGTGTTTGGTTTAAGGTGATGCTACAGTGCATTATGGATCCCATCTCGTGAGGGGGGGGCCAAGAGTGATGATGTCAACTGAGGCTTACTTTGCCTTACAGAAATTCCTGCGCCGTCGACAACCACGACGCCGTTAGCGACGGCCAGCACGCCATCAGGATTCGACAAGTCCAGAGGAAAAAAGAAAGGTTAGCCCCTGAATTATGTCAATGTAATACCCTCTAAATCTTATGCTCCACCAGAGACATTTTTCAGACAAACTTGGCACAGCTTTCCCGCAACAAAAATGAGGGTGTCAAAAACGCATAACTCGATCCTAAACAAAGAACCGCCACTATAATAAACTCCACAATTTTGTGGCAGCCCAATGCAAAACGGGCAATGTCAAGAGAATAAAAAAAACACAGGCTAGCGGCTCTTTTTTGTTTGAAAAAAAGCGGACATCTGGTAGCGTATAATAGAGTATCGATGTTCACGCATCCTTCACCACACAGCCGGGGGGCATGAAGTTGATAGTGTGAGCTATATAGTCATGTGATATTGATCCTCCCGCTGCTTAATTTCAGACTGGGTTTGCTTATTATGGCGAGGCGTGAGCTCTGAGAGGAAAATGGAACTGAGGAGGTTAGAGTGTCCTCCTGTGGGAAGCCAACGACTTTCCCCACTGTCGGTCTTAATTAACAACTTCGCCGCGTTTAAAGATAGTAGGTAACATTCGGTGACCTCCCTTGAAAGTTTATGCCGACGCGGGCTCTGAACCTGGGTCCTTTTGGGAGTCAAGCTTTTGGAGAGAGAGAGAGAGAGAATCACAGCAACAAAGCAGGTACAATCCTTTCTGAAATACATTATCACCGCTTGGGTTGCGGTTTCGGATCGAAAAGTCTGCTGCTCCATCCGGCTTAAGGCGAATCAACATTGAAGGGATGTCAACTGCTACATCGGCCGGTTTTTTTTAAAACCTTTCTTTCGGCTTCGGTCACGAGTCTCAGTTTTACGCTCCACCTGCGGCACAGAGCTGCACGACTGGCTTTTGTTCCGTGGCTGTGCTTAAATCGCTTCTAAAAAGGAGCTTCACTGGAATTAAATACGCAACTTACTACCGGAGCAGATTAGGCAACTGACTTGACTGCCCCTTCCTCTAACTTACCCCTGATTTCCTACCCCTTGCTATACTAGAGGTTGCAACTTTTTCAGGCTCAAAGTTGGCAGAAGTGAATCTAATTATTTCAATGTGCTCAAAGGGAGCAAACACGCGCAGTTGTTGGCTATATCCAATTTTGTTCCCCGAGTGCTTGAAACTTCTTTCTTCGTTCTTCTGCTCCCCTCTTTCCCATATTGGACCCTACTCCCACCGATTGTGGAATTGACGACATTTGTGCTGTCCCCTCTCCCCCATTTTTCGTCTCCCCTAGGGGTTCATTAGCCGCAGGAAATGGGGCTTGCGTTATGGCATTTTGCAAAGAGGAAATCTCTCTCCCCCAAGCTCGGTCCAACCCTCGGGGTCGTTGCCAGAAGACGACAAACCCGAGGGTTCTGTACATGGTCCATCGGGAGGATAGTAGTGCAAGATGTGGAGGCGGGCGTTTGAGAGATTAAGTCTGGAGTTGAGGAAAGTATGAGGCTTTGGGATGTGGGTAATGGCTCCTGCTGCTTGCTAGGGTTACTGGAGGATCAGGGGTGGGTGGTGGGAGGATTAAGTCTGTTCGGCAAATACGCACCGAGGCCAGGCCATGCCCTGAACAGAACTCCGCTGATTCGCCGCAATCTTGCCTCTCTTCATTGCAGCTTAAACGGGCCATGTTTGCCGAGGCAAGGCTAGCCATACTTGCTCTTTCATTCGTGCGTGTAATTCTCTGAAGAAGGTCCCCGGATCCACCTCCAGTCAAAGGCCTTTCAAATTAACAGGGAGCCTGTTTGTCCACAGTTATTAAATTCCTCTGTCGTTTTTGGAGGGGAAACTGGGCCTGTGTTTGTGGTATTCGGGTCGAACCATTGAAAGTGCGGCATGACGTGGATTGGGTCATTTTTCTACTAGGCCTAGCACAAAAATAGATGTTCAATTCAGCAATTTTTATTTCATTTTATGGCTGATTTTTGTTACAATTAATGGCATCTTGCGTTCATTTCCCCGGTTGTCCCATAACCGCGCTCAACGTGTGGCCAAAAAAGAAACCATGTGTCACATTAATTATGGGGGATAACCAATAGTTTGAACCACATAATATCCTGGCTAAATACAGTATTTTGGTGACGGACGCAAAATGACGTCAGGGTAATTATATGCAAGGATTGATTATAATATTGTATTCAATGAGGCGCGTGTTATAAACAGGTGGGGTATGTGATTACGTCACCACAAATACTGCTGCACTGTATCTGCAATATGTCAACATCTGATCAACTATGTGGCACATGCACTGTAGTTACCCACAATTATGCACAATACGCCGAGACCATTGATTACTTTGATATAAGCAAATTTTTGGGCAATTTTATTATCTCTATACATTGACACTTGAATAGGAGATGCCTCTAACTAAGCTGATTAATAAAGCAGTTACTTTTGTGTTCTTACTCTCATCAAAAATATATTATTAGCTACTGATATTAGGCCGAACAAAATTATCCATTCACGCTGCTGCTACGATTTTTCATTCTCTTCACGCGAAATGTCGAAAAAAGGCTGAAAATTCTAGATGAGGTGCATCATCCGCCAATTGGGTTATTACCTAGATACGTGTTACAATGTACTGATCTTGAATGCCATATATTACGCCATATATTACAGTTCCCTCCAGTCCGCGAGACCTGGTACTATATGCAATATACAGGATCATATAGTTCCTATGGCAACATCGTTATGCACACCATGGTGAGCAGTTTGTAATAAAATGGGCGGAAAGATCGGGCTAGTAATATAGGAAATTGAAACCTACTGTACAATGTATAAATCCGTTCCGTTCAGTTGACCAGAAAGCACATGGTTCGTAAAGTTTTAAAATTATATTAATTTTTCAGCATGTAAAGCTTCCCATGGGGTGATCGCTTATTATCCTTCATCATGTCACGAGACACGCGCCGATGCAGGTCAACCCTATGACCTGGATACACGTATATTTTTCTGCTGGTTATGCCCTCCCTAGAAAACAAGGCCCTGTTTCGCTCCCATGCAGGCTGCATAATCAATGAAGTTGCAGAGCAAACATATCGTCCGAACTTTTTAATCATTCATGAGCCTTGGTGAGGTGCAGCAATACACCACGTGAGCAAATTAGCGATCATACCGGCCGAATTGAAGTAAATTGACTAATGACTTCATAATGTGTCAAAACAGCGACAAGCGTCACTTATGATTATTTTCCACTCTCCAAAACGCCTGGATATTGGCCACGCCAACCCCCGATGCCCGGGTGTGAAATTCGCTTTTCCATGACGTTACCCCCCGATGCATGGTGACGTCAAGCCAACTGTAAAACGGGAATTATTATTTTGAAAAAAATATGCCGGAAATAATTTACTGGGCCCATAGCCGCTTATACCGCAATTTTTCACGCTAGACGGCATTGGAAGCGGTTACATGTCGCCATCGTCGCGTGAGCGGCATCTAGTGGCCAAAAAAATCAAGTCGTGCCAATCCTTTTGTCCGGGACAGTACCTCCACCGGTTTTATGTCCGCGATGAAGCGGTACATTTTGACGCGGCCGCCCGCTTTTTGGTAGGTTAATTCCGACGTGCCATAGAAGCCGCGAAGGAGTCAAATGAAGACCGCAAGGAATGAGTCGAGACACTACTTGGCGTCAGGTCGTCCCCCATTATCCACGTGATAAACGGCTGCTATTTTCTCGGCCTGGTAGAGTGAGACGGAGGCTCCGATGCATCTGGGCTTGTTTTCAAGGGGGTGAGGGGCATAGAAAAGCAACTCAACGTATGCAACAGAGGCGGGGGAGGAGGGAGTAAAACCCTCCCCCTCTCTTTCCACCTCCCTCCCCAACCCCTCCAATGCAGAGTTTGGCTTGAGTGCTGGCGTTTCCTGCGTGGATCGGCAAGATAAGCGGAATGGGACACGGTTATTGCAGGCAGGGAGCCCACGGGTAGACAAGGACCCCGCCAGTGATTTCCTCCCTCCCCTGCTCCCCATCTAACGCCCTCTCAGTTCTATTCCAGGGGTAGATGCAGGGGAAGGAGGGGGGAGGTCACGCTTCTTGATGAATGGGTTTGCATTCCGAAAGGTCGCGGAGGGTTTTGATTTGGTTTTACTAGGGACTTCGGCAAAAGCGTTTTCCTCATTTCCGGATGTTCAGCGAGGTTCGTTTCTTAGCGAACAAGCTTGACTTATTAGTACAAAAATGTTGACGCGACACTCAGAAATTAAAGCTGCATTATAAGAATTACGGTGTCACTTATGGCAGACGCCAGCAAACAAGTTCAGCCATGATATTATCTCCGCGTCCATTGTTTTGGCTTTGCAACGGTGTCGATCTGGAACAACGAGCTTCCATTAGGATTCCAATTTGACCCTGTAGTTGTGGGCTGGTGGGCAGGAAATCCACTGAAGTTTAGCCTGCAACGACTATGACTATAGACACGGAACTATATAGCCGCCAATGCAATTTGCTATACACTAGGATGCATCCCATTTGCATTACTATTACCGTGTCTGTTAGAAGACTAGTGGCATGTGAGTTACTAATAAAATACTAGAGAAAATAAATTTTCACGTCACAAATTTCATCAAATCTATGCATTACTCCCGTTGGCAAAAAAAGTGCTTCACCTTACAGCACCATATTATAAAAGTGATTTCGCAGCCTCTTCTTTCCACTTCGCACCGTACCGCTGGCAGATTTCATCCGGCGGGCCCGAAATATAGCGGGATCCATCCTTCTCCTTTTTCTTTTTTTATCATTTCTTTTTCTTTCTCATGGCCCCGGAAATGTTGAAGAAGATATTAGGGTCCCCGAGGAAGTGCAGGTTTTCTCTGGTCAGAGGGAAAGCGACTGATCACCTTCTGGGGGTCTCAGCACGGAAGAGAGCCGGGACTGACCCATCGGAAACTCTGGAGACTGATAAATCACTCGGCTCTCGGAAGAGAAAATTTGTAACGAAGATTTATGTCCCGAATCGGACCGAGATTCAGGGCCTTAGTACCCGCCAGGAGTTGAGGGTGGGTGGGGTGGGGGACAAAGATCCATATGTGAAGTTGCGCAATGCGAGATGGATTTGTCCCCATTTGTTCCCTTCATAGCCCTGATTGTTCCTGCTTGCTGCTTTTTTGGGGGTCAGAAAACGGATATTTGTTTTATACAGGTTGAATAGTACAGTGAAGGACCCAAAATTTAATATTCTAAAATTGCTGGCAACTTTGTAGCTAGTAATAAGTAGGTCTGGGTTTCGGAGCGTTTTAGTAGTGCACAAAGACAGCCCACAAACTTGAAACTTCCCCTGGCAACCCACCGGATTCGTGCATAAATCACCGAGCGGAACAAATCGGATGGGCAACGTTATACGCAGGTGAACGATTCTGAAACGAGGAGAGCGTCGATAAGTGGGGACTATTAATTTCGTCGAGTGCCCATTAACGCAGGTAACATTGGAAAAAGAGTTAGAGGGAAAAGGAAGACTCCCAAAGTTGAGTTTGTTATGGGCGGGCTACTCTATCTGGGAATGAGAAACTTTGTAATTTGAGTTATGAAGAAGGCGGTCGAATGACACAAACTGTTGTAGGAACCCAGTTTGGAATTGGGAAGGAAGAAGAAGGTTTGGCAAAAGGAATCGAAAGGTCCATTAGGAAGGCGGTCTAATTAGCGTAATTCGCATTTGGGAAGGCAGTGCAAAGGAGGGGAGAAAACCCTGGGTCTAAATGACAAGTACGGGATTTTGCAAGGAGCTGATCGCATTGACGGTAGAATGTAATGGCCCGGACACTGGCACCAAGAGACGGGAGATGAGAGAGGAAATTCCTTTTCCTTGTCGGGGTTCCTCAGGATTACCATTTACGAGATGGAAAACACGGGTTTTTCTCTTCTAACCCGACCAATCCTGATTTAACGAACCGACCAAAGATAAGGCGTGAGGATGCCAACTTGTAAGACACTTGTAAAGAACAAAGCCAAACTCAGAGAAGGTGGCCCGATTTTTTTTTTGTGTATGCATGTTAAGATCTTTCCATCTTTTTTATTCCGCTCTTACTCTATAGTCACTGATTTGGTTCTTGTTCTTTGCAGTGCGGGCCAAAAGCAAAGGGTGGAAGCAGAAACACCGCGATGCCTTTCAAAACGAGCTTCACAGCGACTACGTTGAGGAGTGGAGAGACGGAGGTAGGGCGTCCATCAGGCGGAAGTCTATGACACCATATCTCAAAAAAGAGGGGACCTCCGTGACTCAATTCACTCCCTTACCCTTACAAATCAACATCCCCCAAACCTTTTAGAGCCAAGGAGGTCCCTTTAGATTTTGCAAATTGACACGAGCTTGTCTTTGAATTAATCTGATTAGGCCTGGATTCAAAACCTACATGAAAATTTCCTCTCTCATCTTGATGAAATGTCTGCTTCAATGACATTATTGTACGAATTGGCTATGTGCATTCAGCGATTTGGCCTCATTGGGTTTTGCCCTCCCTCATCATGGAAGGTCGCACCACAGCATGCGTATTTTTACCAATAATTAAAAGAAAGTGGTGCACTGTCTAAGTACCAAGTTCAAAATAAGGATTGGATAAGGAGTTATGTAGTACTTATTCGAGCAACCACTATTCACATTTAATTAGGGAGGCGAACCTGTGGGATGAACTACTAATCAAAATTTATTGTTCATATACTGTCTTCCATCTGGAATAATAATTAAACATTACGCCTTGGTTACACGAACACAAAGAATATCCGCAGCTTAATATTCAAAATAAAGAAATGAAAAGTTTTATTATTCCCGTTTGCATAACGCAAATCTCCGATTGTATGTAGGGACACCCAAATTTTGAGTTGTTTCAACTGGACCATTATTATGAGTTTATATAACCGGCTCTTAATTATTGTGATATACTGTAGTGGTGCAACCGGCCTTTAGACAATCTCCCCCAAAAATTGGCTTTCTTTACGGCCTGGTCCTTCCTCGCTTTGATTTACAATTGTCCTTAATTTCTGGCCCGCCCAAAGTTCCCTTTTCCAAAATTGGAAAACAGAACTTATTGCAGCCAATTAGCACTTGAGCTCACTGGTATTTTTTTTGTCTGCTTCTTTCTATACCGCCCGCTAGCATTCCAGAGCCGATTCTTCCGAGGGTGGCAGCAATGCTCCCTTCGGATTTACCGGCAGCCAAACAGTTGGCAAAACGATGCAATTTCCAAATAGAGGAAGTTAGACTAAGCCGGGCCTATCCATTCGTGACTAATAGTGATCCATTTTGTTGTGTTCTCTCGCAACAAAAAAGACATCGAGCTGGTGGGCGAGCTGGGCTACGGAGGCAACCCAATGCCATCTTTCGGACCGGCTGTTGAGTCGTCCAGTACCAGCATCGCAGTGGCCATCATCTGCAACACCTTCCATCGAATCTGCTGGACTTTCCTCGCCTTGATTTGTTTGCTTTGGTTCGGGATGTTGCCCAACGCGTGAAACCAAAATAATCGGATTCGGACTTTTAAAAGGACGCGGTTTTGTGCGCTTGAAGAGATTGGGAAGGACAACAAGAGGACACGCCGGGTGATTTCACAATGAACTCGAGCCTTAGACACTGGTGGTGAGGAGATAAAATACGGGCCAAAAATTACAGGGGGAGTTGTATCATATTTCTAATGTAAAAAATATTAATATACGAACCGCTGCTCTACGTTTATCCTTCTTCCAGTCTCCCCCCCACTGTGGAGATATGCTCGTGTTTGGATGGGTGTTGTGACACTTCCACGCCTTTTTATTCGGGCTTCCGAAGTGGTGCGACAGTGACCCCTGACTCCCAGACAAATAATATCGTGACGGTGTTTCTCAATGTTTGAACCCCCTCCCCCCCCATCCCCAAATATGTTAGGCTGAAATGCAACCCTTTGCATTTGCTGTGAACACTGGTAGGCAAATCGTGACCAGACATTTTAGTGACAAAAACTACAACAACGGCAGCTACTACCAGAGTGTAGGAGGATACCAGCGTGCGGTGTATTCTCTCGTAGCTTTTCGACGAAGAAGAAGAAGAAGAAACCTCCCTAAAAGAAAGTGGATTTTTTTTTGCTTTTGGTTTGTGTTTGTGGTGATGGAAATGTCAGGGATCAAAAAGAGTGGTGTTCGTGATGGTGGTGGCACTGTGTATACAAGTTATTTAAAAAGAGGAAAAAAAGACAAGAAAAAAATCTATTGTATCTCATTGTATTGTAGTGGATGGAAAAAGTGGCCATATTTTTTCGCCTGTTTTGAAGCCCTGAATGTTAAACAGATTTCGCTTTGTACTTGAGGATTGTACAAAGAGTTGTCTGTAATTTTTAGTTTGGATTTCATTGCAGTGAAACAGTGCATTATATCAATTTGATTCCAGATGAAAATGCAAGGTTGGGATATTTTAATGTCCTTCAGGAGCATCTTCAATTGCTGTCCCTTATTGTTAAGTACATATCATGATGTGGCTCCTTTACACTGCTTCTTATGACTGTGTGGTATGAACATCTGAAAAGTCACACACTCTTGAATACTACTAACCATTGCTTGGTGGCGATTGCACCTAAATGTAGAGCACACGGATTATTTAAAATAATTATCAGGCGATGAATGTGCTGAGCTCAATTATTTCATCACGCATTTCCTCTAATCCGGTTGTTACATACATTCACGTGTAAATACTTTGCTTCTCATATTTCTTTAAAAAGAGGAGCTTCTGTGAAAGGAGGAATAATTATACAGAGGAATTTAATAGAAAAATGCTAATAATTTCAGTTAAATGGATAGGAGCAATTGTTACCAAGCAAAGTGCACTTTTCGAGAGTGCAAAAAGAACATGTATTGCCATATTATTATTCCTATTAAATTTGAAAACATAAACACGACTAGCAAGAGATTAGAGAACAATTATTGTGGGGGTGCTTCAGTTAATAAAAATTAACGAAACGTTATATGTTCAATAAAAATTAATAAAGGGAAATGCTTGAAAAATTTCTTGCCTTATTTCTCTGTAAAGAAAGCAGTGTGTTGGAAAAAACACTTACACTTTAATTTTCTAATGGGAGCAACTCTATGACGTATGGTCAGAAAATGTTTATCTTGTTGCGCACTATGCATGTACCAACGTCGAAGGAATAGTTATGTCCAACACCTAACAAGTCCACAAGAGGAATTATGATAATTCCTAGGTAAAGTTCCTATCTTACTGTAGTCACAAAACCGATTTATTGTTAACCTGTTTTTAGTAGAGAGTACCTTGAACATTGTATGGTTAATAAATATTCAGCGCTAAAAGGGAATCTCTGGAGAAACAAAAACCGTAGCATTGTTAACTCATTTAACACCGACCATTCAATAAACATTACTTAGCTTGTACACATATTGCATCCTTGCATTTTGATCTGGAAATAGGGGCTATTAGGTAATGCCTGACGTATCCATCACAAAGAGCTTTTTGTTTCAGTTACATGTGGCCATCAATGACAACTGAATTTTTATTCGACAAAATGGTTGGATTTGTGGCATGCTATGCAGAATCAAATCTGCTCAAATAATAAAAAAAGAGAAAGAAAACTTGAGAGAAGACATTGCACTATCCTTTCTTACATAAGGTAGCAAAATTTTAGTATTAACCTGTGGAATGTGTATATGTTATCTGGCACCTTTCAGCCCATTTTTCAGAGAAACCAGTAATGAATTTAATGCCTTTACATACACAAATCAATCATCATGTCAAATGATGAGCACCCAGCCTGAGTCATCACACACGAGTTTCCAAAATCACCAGAAAACCGGCGTCGAATCTCCTGCGCAACCACAATCGATTGCGGACACAAACACTGAAAATGTTTACAAGTAGTCCAACAGAGGGAGAGGCAACCAATCTCGTCGCGTCTGCCACCTGGCGTCTCTCCTGCCAACTGTGACTAGTATCATGTTACACTCAGGGAGAAGAAGAAGAAGAAAGAGGGAGGAAACAACATTATACCTTAATAAAATCATTCTCGGCCACCAGAGTCCGTAGGATTTATTGAGCAGGACGCACGCCTACACTATATGAATAGCTTTCTCTTATTATTTTTTTTGTCTCAATAATTATTCTCATTTGCTTGGGACCACAAACAAAACAAAAGGAAGATGAGTTCGGTCGACGGACTCGACCCATTGTCCATTCATTCTGGAAACGTAGCAACATGACGACTAATATTCACAGCTAAGAAAAAGGCAAACTACTCCATTCGAAACGGGTCAGTTAGAAACAAAAGAGTCCGCCGTCCGATCCCAGTTATTGTAATTACAAGGTTATTTTTTGGTTCCTTTTTTCATATATATCCCAGCAACAGTTTGAAACCATTTGGAGCAGCAATGAAGAAGGCGGCTCATACACTTGACCATCATTGCAGGAGCAATCAAATAGTGGGGGGGGGTCAAGAGAGTAGTCTTGCGAGTGTCCGTTTTCACACTATTGTCCCCATATTCATATTACGTCCACAGAGTGATGATGAGACTGCTTTAGAAGAGTCGTCTGGAGAAGCGGGTACAAAAGGATTTGATGAATCTTGCAATTTGAGATATTCTGTACCAATCATTTTTTAAAACAAATCGGTGCATGTCTTGGGCACATTGCAGTACATCCATTATGGGAGATCTGAATGGGCAGATGACAGTTTGGACTTGCATCATGAGAACAAGATTTCTCCGTAGCACCATTGATATTGTTATGTTAAGCAGTGGTGACCTCTAACTGATTACGAGTCCAGGTACGCTTGCATAATTTTTGATAATATCATAGGAAGCGTATTAGATAATATATTACATGGCAGTACGAACAAAAAGTAAATTTAAATGCAGCCGCATCTTAATTGGGATTAGGAGAAAATAAAAATTAGTTGCTTTTAAGTATTTGTACACGTGACCAGATGGACAGATTCTTGTGACATATTTTTGAAATGAAAATTTGGAACCTGCTCTCCTGCTACGTAGAGCAAAACATTTGCATAAAACACGAACATGGAAGTGACCTTTTTGCAGTTGTGAATTAGGGTTATTTAACTACAGTATTCCAAGAATGCCATTCAGATGAAGTTGAACATTAAATTAGTTATGCTTACTGATTCAACATTTCTCTCTGTAATAGTCTCACCCTGAAAAATATCTGTCAGCAGTCACACAACGTGCGACACATCCTTTAAGTTTTAATGCGTAATAAATAACGCACATCATAAACATCAAAGTGGAAATTCCAGTAGCAGAGATCACAAAGCACATATTTAGCAATTGCACAGTAATTTAACGATAACAATGCCAATAATCCATTTACATTATTTTAGTTCTCTCATTACGGTACATGTTGATGTAATCCCTACTTCTAAAAATGTTTATGTCAATTAGCAAATGATCGAAGCTTGCGTAAAACCGACGAGGACAGTCTCATCCCAGAAAATATATACATTTGACCAAATATTATTTCCAAAAATACTTGTATTTTTCACATCATAGGCTAACTTGAATAAGTGAATGGCAGTATAGCTGTACCTTCATGCTAAGCGCACTCATAACTTACATTAACTCTCTTAATGAGCTTGAATGGCTTTCCACTCTTTCCACTTGAAATTGCACCCACTGCTTTTGAAGTACATTTCCCCCAATGCTCATTATGTAAACTTTTAAAAGCCATTTTCCATCAATTTTGATTTGAAAACATGTAGATTATTTTATTTTATTTTCTAGACAGTTGAGAGAAAATGTAACCCGAAATCACTGAAATCTATTTCAAGAATAGAAAGAGTGAAACACCACCACACAATAATTTAGAGAGCAAACAGCAGGAGGAACACCACTGAGTAAGTCTCAAATCTCTGTTAAAAGTGACAATTTTTAAGACTAATTTTGATCCTCTGTTGCAGAATCCATCGCCACCTTCTCCGCAACCGGACGACACCTCCAAATGCAACAAATCTCATCATCGTCACCACCTCACATGATCCTCGCCACTTTTGGTAACCAGTCCAAGGGGTAAAGCAACCAGGCCGGAAAAGCACTAGGGCACACCCGCAAAAAACTGAACGGAAGGTTCCTTTTTTGGTTTGCGCATTGGAGAGTAGGAGTCTTCCAAAAGCCACAAAATGAGCGCCGCTACATTATTTTTTGTTTCCATACATTTTGTTTTCACGAGGTCACATCAGGCGAGGAAGACACTGACCCTCACCAACAAGGCGCTCCGCAGTGACCCCAGGGTTCAGGGAGAGCCTTTAGGAAGAATAGCATGAGGAATGTGACTGGTGGTGCCCAGCAGGCGACGAGGAAAGGCGATCTTCTGCTGGTGACCCCGTGACCTCCACTGGACGCGGGGTCGGCCTGAGGGGGCAGGATTGTCCCCGGAGGAGACGACCGTCCTCGCTGGCGAACCTCTGCCATTTGGTAAAAACACAGTGTATAAGTCTCAGTTCCGAAAATTGGCTGGAATAACGGCGTGCAGGAGCATGCAGAAAGCCAAGGATCCACAGACGTGACCCAGCGGTCAGAGATCATATCCAGATTCCAATCTGATTCACATGCATTATTAAGTCGGTCAGGCGTGGACTGCATTCCAGAAAGACTTTTTTTCGCAATTAGGCGATCATGCATGCATGCGAGATCTAAGGCGCATTAACATATCGGCGATGTGCACTAAAATTTACCAAACTCTGTAATGCCTTCAGCCTTATCTACATGTGCAACAATGGCTGTCAGATATTCCAACAATACGACTATTAAAGGCCTGAGACGCCAAGGCTGAATACATTGCAGCTATTGCTGGAAGCCGATATTTTGCAGACAAACATCGTCGATTATTTTGTGAATGGGCCAGTATAATAAGTACAGAGACACCCCCAGTTCTATGAACCCTTACCACCCCTTGTAATCGCACCTCCTCCTTTTTCCTTGACTAGATCTGCCCCAGAGGCGTTGATGACCTCGTTGGCCACATGGACCGGCCGTTTCTCATTCCTCATCGCTTTCGATTTTTTCCCTAAGGAGAACACAAGGTAGTTACGTCTCTCATTACGTGCAGGTCTTCACACAATGCAATTTCAGTTGATCCAACCAGGTAAGAGTGTGCCAGTCACAAAACATGCGACTGTCTTCATCCTCGCCGACTACCAAAATTTCACTTTCCTCCCTGCCTTCGCTGGCTGTAATTAACTTCTTCCCCAGGTCTGCCGTCGTCACCCTAATTTAATCTCCCCGCCATCTTTTACCCTCTCCGCTAATATCCGAAACCCCCACGTTGCACCATCCCCCTTTTCCCATCAGCCTTGCTCGCTTTGTTTTACAACGCACTTTCCGTCAAACACAACTAACGACACCTAATCCACGTCACTCTCGACGTTCCCCCGAAAAAATGTAAACGAACCCCCCATGCATCCCACGATCGTAAAACAAGGCGTTCCAATCCCTGCCAAACTGATGTCGCGTTTCCCTTCGGTGGCAGATGCACGCGCTGCCGCTCTAATGAGCATTCCTTTCAAAATAATTGGCATCGGGGAAAGGGGAAGTGCAATGGGGCCAGTCAACCCATGGGCTTCAGGGAAGCTGCGGTCCTAGTGTACTGGGCGCCTCTCCAGAGGGAGACACCACTGCCGACACTCAACGGACAGACTCTCAATCACACTATTTTTTACATACCCCCCACCTCTTTTTTTAAAAATATTTTATCCGGGGACAAAGACCGCTGGGGGATCAGTCGACCCTCGACAATGAAAATCGGGCCGGACTCGCATCACGGGCAATAATTCAAAAGCTTAACATTAAATAAATGTCCGGTCCGACGGGCGGTCGTGCCAGGCCAGAATGAGTCTCCTCCCTCTCATTTGTTCGCCGCTCGTAATTTACCTACAGACTATAACTAGGATCTAATAGGGAATTTATTTCCAGCAGGCGGCTCTCTCTAGAACCCACCAAAAAATAGTGAGTTCAGCGATTACATTTTATATAGTTGGCGGGGTGCTTTAATCCAGCACTTTGCACCTGCTCGTGGTATTGACACGATCCTGTGCTGGAATTTGAAAAAGTGGAAACTTTAGCAGCAGTTTTTTTGGGGGATGGAAAACCGCGAATGGAATCCCTTTAGCAGCATGGTGTTTTAAAATAGTGCTGTACAAGAGCCAGCAACTTTAACGTTTGGAATGTCATCAATTTGTAGCCGAACTTCTAGATATCTAAAAAAAATCAGATTTAGGACAGAACTTGCATTACTTTTGTCATCAGTTGCACAATAAATCAACCTCCCAATGTGTATTAGGAAGTAATACAAAATGTGGTGGGTAATGCACCTTTGATGCAGGCCATCATTCGCCAGGCATTAAAAAATGACACATCTGATTACCAGCGAACTAATGCGTTACGAGTGCAGACCAACATTTCCCCGATAGAAAAACCCGTGTATAAACCTTTAAATCACACACTATTTTTTTCCTACCCCAGCAGCTATATATCACACATGAAGTCAATGGGGCTTTTTTTGACACCTTTCTCTAGCGACGCAGTCCAGGGGCACAGTCCTGGTAGCGTCCCATAAGCACAGGGGCTCGTGGGACTTTAGCTTTGACAAGTAGCGGTGTACATGAAAAATTGGTCAAGTCTGGGGCTCCTGAAATTAATAGCCCAAAAATGTAGAAGACCTGCGGGATGAAATTAACCCCCCGGAATAATCCTCCTATTCCGGAATATTTCCCCATGAAAGGGAGATGACACACCGACCAGTTATACTCGAATTCATATTCGCCATTTCGAGAGATCCCACAGCAGCTGTTCTGCTGGTTAACCCCAAGTTGGCCGGTCGCGTGTGTGTGTTGGAAGGTCGCTGGAGACTTGAAAGGGTAAAGCACTGCTCCATTTGAGTACTAATTACAAACCATAAAGTGCACTAACCTTTACTTGTTGCGTTGGATTCGGTTGTGGTCGTCGTCTTGACGGGGATTGTGGAAGGATACATTTCTGGAAAATTGAACAACAGCTTTAGCCTTCTGAGGCTATTCAGATCTGCACTCAATATTGTGATTGTAACAGAAGGTGACAGCAACAGGCCAGATTCGGTACTCCATCAATTTTTTTTTGCAAAATTCTTGCAGTGCCACAAGCAATATACTTCAATCCGAGCATCATAATATTCATAATGCCTTAAATAAGTGTTTTTCAGAATGGTTTTGACCACAGCCTCTCCGTCTCTAAACGCAGCAAATATTGTCATGTGATTTTCTCCCAAATGAGCCGGACCTCATCCATTGCCCCAAGAGACAAAAAGGCAGTGGGCCAGAGGCAGCACCTAAAAGCTTTTCACTTAACTGCCATTTCCTCACTAGTCTTCCCCATTTGGCGTCCACAGCAAAAGGAGGGGGGGAAAGCCCTGGGAGTGAAATATCTTCCTCCCAGCGCGACTTTGACGCAGATCAGTGTTTCCTTTTACTAGGTTAAGCGACATAAGCCACGCCATAAATTGGTTAAAGAGTTACTTTGTCATTTCCAGCCCGGGTCCTCTCCGTTACGTGAAAAACGACTCAGTAAAGCCAAGAGGGCCCCGCACGCTTTTAACGCGTGTTGTGAGATTTTTTTCAGATATTTTTGCTTCACCTCCCCATGTTGAATAAGTGCCTTTGGCCATGCCAACCCAACTCTTCCTTTCAATTTTCATTGGACATGCGTGCGTTCCTTTTTGTGCCAAACCGCGGTCAAAACCACTGCCGACACGGCCCGTTTTTTCCGTCAATATCGCTAGTTGGAGTGGCACGCAGCCGAGTTGGGAATTACTGTCATCTCAGATAAATAATGAATAGAGAGAGGTATCGCTTCACAATGGCCGACTCCGAAAAACCTCGTAAAAACCCTGGAATGATGACACCTTTGTTATTCCCCCGTCTGGTTGGCTTCAGTCCAGAGTCGGGGGGGCTTCACCCGGAAAATCCGGGGGAGAAACAACGCCATGCCAAACAACAGATGGCACGGCGCACATGTTCTCCGGAGTTAATTCGCAAAGTCGGTCAGCAGGCGGCGGTATAACCCCAACCAGACTCTTATGTTGAAAAATTTCTTGCAAAAATGTGGCCGAAATAGAAACGAAATTCACTCGTATTTTGCCCGAATTGGGAACCATCCGGTAGCATCTTTCACATGTCCAGTGCTAAACCGGTTGGGTTTTTGCGCTAAAAATTGTCCACAGATGTGGAAGTGCTCCTTCATCTTTGTGGGCATGAGAAACTTGTGCAAAAAAAATATTTTCCCATAGAACACTCTGAGCTCCATCTCCGTCCAGCTGGTCGAGTGGGTGACAGGCGATTCGTCAATCCCGTAATCGCTAATGGGGGTGGCATTGATCGAATTCTCCTATAGCTGTTGACTACCAGTTGCGAAAAAAATCAGCGGATTTTGAGTTACCCTACACGCCAACTCTAAGACCGAGTCCGGTTAGGAAAAATCAAAATGACCCCTTTTTTAGCATCGCAAGAAAGGTCCGGTTACAAATTGAAATTCGGTCCAGAATTGCCATGTCTTTGAGGTTTGGCGTGTATAATTTAGTCGTTTGTAACGTCACCATTTTCTGGATCTGATGCTCCGGACGGTGTGATTTTTTACTGTCATCAATTCGGGGAGGCTTTCGAATCACTGATGGATTCCCCGCCGCCAGATCATGAAACTACAGTAAATACATTCATTTACGATCGATAAAATCCGGACATTTTAATGGAAAAACACAACCTGACACGTAAACGCTCTCAACATGTAATGAAGAGGGTTTTTTTTAATCATCTGGATGCTGCGTCCTAGGTATACGAACCACCAAAATTCGACGCACAGTACAACAAACCAGATCAACTTGCTATCATAATAAAACCATCGGATATCGAGTTTGAAATGTGCCATTTGGTTGCAATATATTTGTGCTAATATTTCTACAATTTGTTCTAATTTTTCCATTTCTTCATTTTTTGATAGCAGGTACATGAAAAAAATCTTATTTGACTTCAATTCTCAAGGGTATCCATTCAGCAATTTAACGTCACTCGAGTAAACATCACCGCAAGAACCCGGAAATCCCCGCCATCTCCCGACACACGTCACAACATTAGCGGCAACGAGATAAAACAAGCCAGTCCCACAATGTCCACACTACATAAAGCCCGTCTCTCCCGAGTGCCTGGAAAAAGCTGGAAAAAAAAATCTCGAGATAAATTCGAGCCTGGACCAAGCTGGAATCTGGATTAGCCGCCAATGAAAAGCCTCTGGCAGCAGGTGCGAGATTTCTGAAGGTTTCCTTTTTCGCAACCGGCATTTTGGAATGGAGCTGCACTCACACCCTTCTCCCCGCCTCTCCCCTTTTTCACCCCCGCGAAACCAACCCACAAAAGGTGAAGTAAGGGTCCTGAAAATGGCTTCCCTAATCGCAGCCTCTCCCTTCCTTCTTTCGGTGGGCGTGGACGCAAACAGAAGCTTTTCACGATCAAACCTCCTTCCTGGATCGCTGGATGGATTTCTGGATCCACCACTTTTCTCTCTTCCACCAAAACTCTGGTCCAGCTGCCTCTTCCCTTTCCTAGCCGTCGAAGGATAACCGATCTTTCCCCCTACCTCGCGACATAATCCATTACGTTTTCCCCGCTCGGCCTGTCGATAAAACCGCATGATGCCGTACCCATTAAATATTGACACCCGCCATAAGAGGAGGCACGGGCTATGAAGCTGCTTTATACAGAGTCCGAGAGCCGGGCTTCAATTCCTCCAGAGATGCTGTTTTTTTTCCACTACCACGCCACTATTTTCGCCCCCGCTGGGACTCTTTGCCATGTGAATCCAATTACTTGGGACAGGAGGGTTCGAGCTGGGAAAGACACGTACTGGGGATATGCCCCTTCCTGGTCAGTACTGCACGAGCCGAATGGTGACACTAGAGTGAGGATATCCCTTGGTAGTGCACAACGCGTGAAGAGAGTCAAGTCTGTTGGGCCAGCAGAAGGATTCACTACACACGTTTAGATCTGGATGCACTTGCGCTTTAAGGTGTTGTTGAAAACCCTAAAATTATTTGCTTAAATTGAAGGTTAATTGCTATATAACCAAATGGATGAAAATTCATTCAAAGCGTAAAGTTTCATGACTGTTCCTCAGTGAAACGAAGTAAACATATCTTGGCTGTTCTCTGCTGTAGGCCTGTACGCATGAAGGCAACAAAATTATTCCATAACCTGCGGATATTTGTACTTTATGGTTGAGCTCAGAGTGTGACTAACATCTATGTAAGTTAGGCCAACTGCTGTCTTAACCAGAGGCAAGCAGGGAGGTCCAAGTACCTCGCATACTGCATATAATCATATGAAAATTATATTTTTGTAGGTGATGGAAGGGTTCCAGTTGGCCCGCGTCTCCCAATCAAAATTCCTTAAATCGCAATCACGTCACTTAACATTCAAGACAGCGAAGGGTTCCGTGAGTTATCCGTCTGTTTTTTTAAAGCACAGAGGGGTATAATACAATGACGGGAGGAATTCGCTGACTCAACCTGAATGAATTTCGAAGCGTGACTACGCCTGAGTCACGCAATGTAATACTTCGTACACGTGTAGGTGTACCACCGGTGTTGGTCAATTTCAGCCTGAAAAATCACCGGAAGATGTCCTGTTCCGTGGATAACACTACATGCTTTATTGTCCCGCTTATTGGAGGAACAAGCCCGGAATATATTGTGACCCGTTGCCATCTCTCACTTGTGGTACTTTTGTTCCTTCTGATGACTGAATCACATGCGAATAAAGTCACATCCAGTCCCACAGTATGCAGCAAATCCTTTTGAACCAGTGTCCGAGAGTATAGCCACTTGACCCGACCAAAACCCATCACTTAAAACCCGGTTTCCTCGCTCCAGAATCTACCCGGGGAAAGAAAATGCAACGAGAAGCCAGGTCCGCGGCCGCGATTACCAAGATAATAGTTTTATCGCGGCCCATTGGCTCGGAAACTAGTCCTGCACTGCCCATTCCCCGGACTTATCTCCTTTTCAGCCGGCGTCTCTTTTCCCCCAGCAGCCTTCCTTATTAGCCCATAATTGCCACCAACTGACCAAAAAAAAGAGAGAGAGAGAAGAGGAGCCCCTCCAAACTGGGTCCAGACAACGCTGTCATTCTACTAGAGTGACTGATATCGACGCTTCCAATTCCCTAGAGTTTTTCCGATGGGGGGAATGACTTTGAAGACCTCGCTGATTTCCATTACCAGACCCTAATCCGCCCTCATCCCTGGTACAGAATTTCCCTTTTAATGCGATATACGATACAAAATAACTGACGTGGTCTCGAACTGCCTTATGCTGTGTTTTATAGTGACTCACAAGGCGGATTTACTACCGGCCCTAGCAGCCGAGCAGTAAAACTTCAGCAAGGGGAAGAGGAGAAGCATCAGCGGTGTATACTCCCTCGAAAGGCGGCGAGTAATTCCTAACACACAGACACAGCTGCAACGATTTCAAATCTCCCCAATTACTGCTGTAATGCGCCATTATCAAGAAAGACCATTTGGCTTCAATTGCTCAGAGCTCTTTAAAAGGCTCTCCGCACGGTTGCTGCTCGAATGCGGCTATTTGTCAACAGAAAATCAACACTAATTGCTGATTTGAGACAAAACACTTCTTGCGGATTAATTGACTCTTGCATGGTGGTTGCCCACGTTGTAGTGGGTTACATAATGTGGATCTGAATTACTTAATGTTCGGAATCTGTGCCCCCAACTCTTGTCAAATTAATTACATCACCCTGCAGGCGCAATTCATAAGTGCAGTAAAACGGAACAGTACGAAAAGGCCCCTCAAGCATCGTACAAAAATAGAAGGCTTTTCCTCTCCTAGGGCAGGGAAAAAACAATACACGTCTCCATTGAACCTAACGGGCCATTTCCCACGAAACTGAACACCTCAGCCTGAAGGTGAGAAACTTTAGATCTTCTCGGGACGGGTTCCATTAAGAACCTGATTGTACCAAAGATGCGGTTATTTTTTTTCCTTCCTCCTCTCTCTTACTCGCTTCCATGTCCGCCTTCTTCCCCTCCTATAACCATCGAGGTCATTTTTCCCTGGAGCGTAGTTGAGAAGAGATGACCAATAAGTGGTGCGAGAATAGCAAACGATGCGGGGAATAACCTGCAGCGGTCTTAGGTCTCCAGCTATCGGATCATTTCCTCACAATGGACTCCTGGGGTTGTCTCTTACCACACTTGCTAGAGGGGTATTATTTTCCTGGGAGAGAAGGTACGCGACCTACACCATCAACCCTTTTCTGGAGGTAACGGAGATTCCACTCCGAACAAAGCTTTTCTCTCCCGAACGGACCCTAGGTGCTTACTTATCGCTCGATTGCCAATTTATGAGGTGGCGCGGGCTAGGAGACCGCCAACTCCTTAATGGAAACTTGGAATCTCGTTTCACTACAAGCTTCTCTTCACCCCCCCTTTTTCCCAACCCAACCCCCTTTTGTTGGGAAATCCACTTCCTATCGTTGGAGGGGGAGGAGGAACATCGAAACTATTCCCATCTCGGCCTCCATCACTCAGCCGGGACCCTTCCAATCGCTTCTGCCCGGAATGACCCTTTCTTGTCATAGTAAACATCCAGAAGGTGAGTTATAAGGGATGGGGGGCCAGAAGAGGTAGGGGGAGGGGATCTCAAAAAGAGTAGAAAGCCGCATCGGATAGTTCTATTGTGCAAACAAATTTTGCGAATGTCTCAGACCTAGCCATTCAAAAATATTGGTGTATATCATTAATTCTGTGGATTACTTCGCGGCCTAATTTCAGTTCATTTTCAAATGTATTTGCAACAATTCTACGTCGGATATTAACTGCCTTAGTGCCTGTAAAAGTTTTTAAAAATACTCAAAAATATAATTTATGATGTACTGATTTCTGAATTATTTTGACAACATACCAAAATGCAAAATTCCAGAGTAATAAGACCATTTGAGGCAAAGGTATGTTGTTGACAAAACGATGGAAATTTTCTTTAACTGCAAAAGTGACAGGAAAGTGAAAATCTTCGTTGTTTTGTCAACAGTATTCCTCTGCAAAAAATTAATATTGCATTTTGGTATTTTGTCAAAATAATTCAGAAATCAGTAACTTATATCATTTTATACCGGGATACCGAGATAATGTGATCAAACTGTATATATTATCTTAATGTGACGCAAATTATTTTTAGCGAATTAGAAAGGCGGCAAGATGTAATGCACCAAATAAATAATTCATCGCAGAGTTTTCAGGATTTATAACAGCAGTACGTAAGCTGTAATAATTTCACTGCGCATCACCACGTGCTCTACAGTAAATTACTGCATAATGGCTTACGAACGTAAATTATTAACGAAAAGTTTGGAGAAGTTCACCGCCCAACTTACTCCTAATGAATCTGTATTGGAGGCGGAAAAACGGGAGGGTGAAGAAAAAAAATCCTGTTCCTCCAGCAGATATGAGTTACGGAACCCATTTATAACAACGAACGTGAAAACGCCATTTCATTACTCCGATCCTCCTCCAACAGCACCAGATATTTCTCCCTCACTCCTCCTCCTCTCTCGACGCATTATTTTTCCTGTGCTACTCCCCATATCTGCACCTATTCAGCACCGCATGGAAATCAAGGAGTCTTAAAAGTGAGATCGAGCTGGAAGCTAAGTTTTGTTGTTGATCCTGGAGGCGAAATCCCGCAGCTTCGAACCGGATGAATTGACTCGCCTTTTGGGAGAGCTAAAGAAAAAGCGGATGGAGCACAGAAATTTCCTTCTAACTTTTTTTTCTTCTTCCTTATACTTTCCCACCCCTGCATGTTTCCTTCGTCGACGCCGTCAAAAGCTCACCTTCCCCCAGCCGACGATTGTCTCCCGTCATTCCCCGTCGGAGCTCTCCCTCGGTCCTGTCCCTTCTCCCAGGAGAAACCCACATCACACCATAATCTTGGAGACTCCCCCACCTCCGCATCAATCCATGCGCCGAGTGAAATAAATTCTGATCAAGGCCCGAGGAGAAGCCGACGGAAAAAATGGGTGGTGGGGAGGAGGGGAGAGCTTTTATGGATAGCCTTCCATCCTCCTCCCCTTTGGCTTCTTTTCTACCTTGATCAAAGCTCCAACCCATAAACCCTGCATGGCATCCCTGCTATGCCACTCTCTTGGCCCCCCCAAACCCTCCCTTCCTTCTCTGCGGTCACCAACTTTTCCCATAGCCTGGAAAATCCTTCCTTGAGTCTTGCACCTCACTTGATTTTCCATGACATGCTTTTTGTTCGGAGGAGGAATATTCCGGAGGAATGTCAAAACGGGACGAGTCAAATACTGGCTTAATTGCTACGTCAATCAGAAAGGAAAGTAACTACTGTTTTACTTGCAATCACTTGACAACATCGATAGATCTACGAAGGGTTAGTACTGTGCTCGATTTAAAGTGTGCTTGTGCTGTTTTTGGTGACTTCCAAGTGCAACATTGCAACAACGATCAAAATTAGCAATTAGCTCCAGCCATCGCCATCGCATTGTTGCAACTTAGAAGTCAAAAGTCCAATCCAGGTGTGCATACTTACGGTAGAGCTTGATTGTTCCGTCTGTGTCGCCCAGCGAGTTTTTGGAGACGCAGATGTACGTGCCGAAGTCCGTGACCCCGACGTTCCTGATGGTCAACCTCATTGTCACCTTGTAGGCATTGTCCATCATCACTGGCTCGTACTTATCTCCTGAAAGAAACGGAAATCCCTGCAGCATCATTTCACCCCAGCTCACTCTATCTCTATCTCTTCCTTATAACAAGCAACCATGGCAACACCCCCCCTGTTCCTCTTACAAGCTCTGGCACAAAAGCCGAACCATAATCGCCCGGCAACGACGTTGCAGACAAATGTCAAAGAGCTAATTAAAGCTGTGGGGCCAACACACAAGTTCCTCTCCTTATTCTCTCCCCTCCGCAAAGTTGGGCCAAGATCTTTTCCGGGGAAGTCCTGCAGAAAATCGCCGAGGAGCAATTCACTTCTATATACAGCCCCGTGGAGGCGCTCATCCCGTAATCGTTAGGTTATGTTTACCAAACCCTTCCTCCTTTCTCCACCACCACCCTCTCAGACACGGTTACATCTCCAAGCAGCAGGAAAGGGCTGGAGATAAAGTGCGGCGGGGGTTTCCCCTGCGGAAAAGCAATGATACTCAGAGCCCCCTTACTAGTTACCAAACTCGCACCTCACAAGAGGTCCGGAGCAATTCGCAGAATTGACTACAAATTTTACTTGTCCCATTGAGGAAGCACTTAGAGTCGGGGCTAGGTGGCAATGAACTAGTCGAGCCAAGTAACGGTGTAAGACGAGGCATATTTTCTGAAACAAGAGGAGGAGCAACGCCGAGGGATTTTAAGATTTCATTAAATGCATACTTTATGTTTGTGGGATGTGCATACTGCAAGCGGAGAAAAGCGGAGATGCAAGAGAGAGAGAGAGAGAGAAAGAAAAAAAAATTCGGGTCGGTAGGAATGCCTACATATTTTAAGTTTCTAGGAGCGTATTTCTTCCACGGCATTACGTACAACCAACAAAACCATCTCGCATTCCGAGCAATCTTTAGGATTTTCCGTCTTTACTCCGCCCCCTTTGCCTCCTCCGTACCCTTTTTTTCTCTTCCTCCTCCTCCTCCTTCGATATTCGAAAAGAGGACGAGAAGTTCCAAATGTAGGAGCAGAACGCTCTGGGGCTAGAGTAATGGCATTCGCGGAATCTTGCTGGAAACTACGTCGCCAACTTCCAGGAATATCACAAATGAAGCTCTATCTCTCCCCCTCCACCCTTCCCCTATCCCTCCACGATCCTCCCTCACCCTCCATTCTCTCTCATATACTATAAGTAGAATGATCAGGCTGAAACCCCGGCCCGTTC
This sequence comes from Catajapyx aquilonaris, assembly GCA_000934665.2. Classification (NCBI taxonomy): domain Eukaryota; kingdom Metazoa; phylum Arthropoda; class Diplura; order Dicellurata; family Japygidae; genus Catajapyx; species Catajapyx aquilonaris. Next base: position 106,745 of record JYFJ02000590.1, read on the forward strand.
GCATCGTTACTAAGTTTTGCATTGCGTGCGCGTAGCCTTAAAAAAGGTCAGCCTGTCAGAAGACAACAGGTTTACAACTACAAAAATTCATTTGCATTGCAGTACGGTTCAACGAGGCCTCTCAGTCATGACTTGCTGAAGAGTACATTTGCTTGAGGCAGCTCGATAAACGAGATTCCTGCGATGGCAGGTGTAAGTGAAATTTTGCACAAATCTTAGAAATTCTGTACTAAGAGTCAGGAAATTGTAGGAAAACTCTGTACAAGCAAAAAGACACAATATAGCCATTATAACGCACTGTGTACTTAATATGCCAGAATTACATTACAGTGTCGTGAAAACGTTCACGTCAAAAATGGCTAAGCCTTACAGTATATTATACAACCACAGTAACACAATGTCAATATGATTGTTATGGATAGACCTACAGTATTTTTGCTCCATACATTTACTGACGCATGAAACAAGCACGAAAGAATCAGTGGAAGTTGCCAATTGGAAAATGTTCTCCATCCAAACAGAATCCGTTAACGAATTTTTTATGAGTTTTCCCAAAATTAGGTGGCTTTCGCTTAGTGTGAATGGTTTTCACGCTCTCCACATTGAAGATAACACCCACTCCTTCGGAGTGACAATTTCTCCCAGCTGATTACATCAAGCAATTTGCAGCAAATATTTCACGATATTGAAGCAGTTGAAATAGACATTTTTGCCAAATGCACCGAGTGCAGTTTCAATTGCATAAAAATTAAAACCTCCTCCAATTAATCGAATTCGTATATAGTCAACTTCTATCTGTCACGTAGCAATGTAATGCAGGTGTCCAATCATGTTTTTCTAACCTGCAAATAGCACTGTTAACCAGCAGATTGTCTGATTATATGCCAGAACGTATATTGTTCCCATTCACGCCAACTACATGTAACACTGAAACCGGCAGTAACTAATGACAACGAGTTCCTTTGCCACCTGCAGTGCGTTTCACATTCCAGATAAGACGCGCATAAAATGCGACAAAATCACAGCTGCACCGAGAGAGGACCCAAGCCATATAACTTGTGATAAAGTGAGAAGAGGATGAAAACTCTCTCTCTCGCTCTCGCTTCAGGGTGTTTTAAGCTCTCTCTTTCTCTCTCTCTCCTCTCTTCCTACTTCCTACACCCGCAAACCCTCATTACTTCAGACCTTCACCTTCGGAAAATGGGGGTGGCGGAAGGAGCTCCAAATTTACAAGCTCTCCGCCACTGAGCAGGGCAACTTTTCACTGGCAGAGGATAAAATAGGTGTCCGCATGAAAAATTTACAAGGAAATCTGCAGCAGGCCCTCGTTGGTATACAGGTTTTGCGGGAAAATGGAAAACATGGGGGGAGAGAGGGCACGACGAGAAAATGTTGTGGGTCATGCAGAGTTTTTCCTCTCCCCATACCCGCACACACATATCCTGCCCAACTAATCAGTCGATTAATACCCGCTCTGTACATGGCAGTTCATATTCCCGCGGTTTTACAAATGCGATCCTCTAATATGCAAAATTGCATTAAATTGATTGATATTCCGGCGCATTTGTCGCGATAAACAGTGTCCCCAAGGACCTATTAATAGCCGGGTATTTCCCTCTTTTTTTCTGGGAGAGTTCAACAAGTGGGGGAAGCCCTTTTTTTGCTCCTCTTAATGGATATTTTGTGGTGTTGTAGAGTCTGATATAGCTGGGCGTTTTCGAGCTAATCTAAATTACTTGGGACAATTCTGCAAACAACAGTGTTCGTAGTAAAAGGAAACTACGCATTTACAGTAAATGTCTGCCACTATTGAGCGCATGTCACACAATTCAAACTTTTTTATCTATATTTTTATTCAGTGTTTCCAGGTCACTTACCTTTCAAAATGTTTACATAGCCACAATGTTATTATTAATTTTTAATATTTCCTAAATAACATCACGTTTCGCTGTGCCATACAACATTAGTTCACTATTCAACATTGCTTCCAGAATAGTAGTCTATGTTCTGGCCGCACGCTAATTAACTATGGATGAAGCACACTTTGAACCAGCAGAATGGGGGAGCAATGAACACATTATGTACTCTAATAGTGCCAAACATGAGCATACTCAATGCCAACTAAAATACGTCCAATATAAACCTGGCTGACTTCCCAAAACCGGGCCCACTGTATTCCGCACAAATAAACCTCGAAGCAGTTTTACCCACACAATGCCGTAATCTTAATTAAACCGGTCATTTGTGCCATGCCGCCTCCCATTACATCATATCCGTCCCGCAGATATTGAGAAGCAGGGCACTTACTTCAAATTACCCTCTCACCCCAAAATGTAAATGCGGGGCTGTCAAATGTATGCAAAATAATTAACATGCCCAGGCAGTGTCGCGTTAATCATAGTCCGAGCAATCCAGTTCGAGACCGCAAGTGCTTCCTGGCCTCCCCCCCTCCAAACCCACAAACTGCCTAATCCCGCAAAACTTCACTAGAGAGTAGGGGAGGGGGGGGGGGTCCATATCTCGTGAAAATGATGTGCGACAAAGTAGGCGCCTGCCAATGCCCGAGCTCGTAATAAAAACGGGGGCGGCCATGGCAAGTAATGCGGATAGATATTCCGGGTTAGATCCAACCCACATCAACACATCCCTGCCTCTCTGCCCTCCCACCCCCCAAAAAAAGGTGTGGGAAAAGGGTGGGCCATTTGAGGTTGTAGGGTTGGATGCAATGGAGGGGTAACCTGCAGGGATAAAAGTAAGGGGGGGGGTAGGTAGCTGTAAAGCTGCTCTTTTTTTTACGGCGGTTGACATGTCGCAGGCCCCCTTTCTCTTAACGCTGCCATTCCCCTGACTGCTTGGGCATTCCGCAAGGGATCCGCCAAATGACTCTTTCCTTACGCGATATTTCACGCGAAGCACGTCATAGCCGTGAAATATGAAGCCGACCCGGGGATTGACAATGCTTCCAGGCTATGATGGATAAACAATCGGAAAAAAAATGTGGGTCATCCATTGGGACCTTAGGCAATGTGTGGCTGGAGAGTGGAGATAAAAAATGGTCCAAAATGTTCAATCAGGACATGTGACTACATATGAAATAAACATCACGCTTGACGAATCACGCGAGCTTGATACGAGTAGACTTTTTCTCATTGCCGAGGATATTCAAATTGGACAAAAATGACAGAATGTTGTCAGTCTAATTTCCCATTGTCAAGTACCCTAATATTAATAATTTCTAAAGCATGTAGACTTGACCTTGGCGGATGGAGTGAACCCTTAAAATCGGAACTGGCCGGTCACCAGAAGTTGACCTTGAAACTTATTAAGGGTCCACTGAATCCGAATCCGAAAACTGGTTGTCGCTATTTATTGCGGTTTAGGCCCTTATACCTGTCCACAGACGGACAGGGCCGTTCTATAACACTTTTTTGTAGAGAGAAAAATCGCAAAACAAACAAACAAACAAACAAACAAATAATGCAAGCTTCCATGGCGATATCATATAAAATTATCACAAGCTATCCAACTGTCTGATTATTTTTCTTTGCTTTATCCTAGCATCCAAGTGCTGGGGGTAAGGAGATAAAAAATTTCATTGTCTTATCTAGCCTTTCCAGTGGGGGGAAATTCCGGCGTCAGACTCTGTCCATTGTTGGGACAACGACTGTTAATAAAGCCTCCGTTTCGCCGGTCTCATGTTTATTCACGAATCTCCGTGGGCCGCATCCTCTCTCCTACCAACCCCGAAAATCCAGAGATGAGCAAACTTTGTCGACAACTTCAAATTGCCCCCTCCCCAGTCCTCCGGAAAAGATGGGTCTCTGGTCATCGGGGCGTCAACCGAGGGTTTCATAAACGCTACACACAGAATGTGCCGGGGAATTCCCTCCCGTCACAACAATGATAATTGAGCTTCTCCCCTCTCCTCAAATAGCCCATGTGTTTGCAGCGTTCTGTCAGCTGTTACTGGGCCGGTTGTCAACAAGAGAGCCTCCAAATCGGCGGCCACATCAGTGCAAGCGATCGATCAGGACTAATAGTGCTAATTCATTTCAATTCTTCAATTTGCAAATGGCCCGATTGCCAGCCCAAACATCCCAGGCAGAATCAGAGGATGATGAGAAAGAGAACACAAGCTTACCAGAGACAATTATCTCTCCAGTGTCGCGTGTCCAATAGTTGATGGATTTGGGGAAGGCCTCCGAGTGACACTCCAAAGCCACGTCCTGGCCTTCGAAGGCGCCCACCAGCTGATTGGGGATCCATATCATCGGAGGAACTGCAAGGAAATGGATTTTCATCCCTATTTTTTTTTCGCCAATGACGTTTTTGCCAAACCCAACTTCCTCACTGACAATCCCATTTTCTGATGGGAGGGAGGCTGGACTTCTCTTTTCGCCTCGACCCGACGTTCAAGTTAAATGTGGGAAGAGGAATAGCTCTGATAAAAAATAATTGCTGCTGTGTCCTTTCGACCTCAGTAGACAGGATCAAAAGTTGCCAGTACTATCGGACGTGCCCAATTGTTTCTATTTCCCGCGACGGACATATCCGTCCAGAACATTTCAAGAATTTAACGCTTCTGTGAATAGGAACTGGCATGAAAAATTATCAGAAATATAATGCGACAATTTGATGAAATGCGAAATTTTAGCGCATTTCCACATGGAGAGTTACGATGACCTCAATTCGTTTAGAGCTGTCGTCCACGCAAAAAGAGTACGCACAGTGTATGATGAGCAGGATCCTTTTGCTGACTGTGGGAGGAACTCCGTTGGAAGCGATGCAAAGGTAGGCACCCATGTGCAGCCGGTTCACCTTGGTGATGTTGAACAGGGATCCGTCCACCGCTTCCACTGCAAACCAAAAATTCCGTTTTTAACAAAAATACATATACACACACGCCGAATTAGTGGATGGTATCCCCCCCGTCATCTGCAGGCGGCGCAAGCTTCGGCCATACCACCATTTAATTATCCTAATACTGCTCTCTGCCTAATGGCTCCATTATCACCGCCTCCTACCTAGCGTTTTATTGAGAGGCAGCCACCGTGCACAGACTAAATCATAAATACCTCCATTTGGAGATGGTTAGAAGTGAATGAAAGCTTGGCCTTCGCTTGCTGTGGACCAAAGCCCACTCTTGTTTTTGTATGCCGAGCATGCAACTTCACGGTTGGAGGGACACTAAGAGTGTGCCGACCTTTATTGCTACCGTTTTACCCAAATTATGGCATCGATAAAAAGGACACACCAGCCACTCTCTCTCCCTCTGTTTTTTTTTTGTATCCAAAAGTCCTTGTTCGCGGAACTATCAGGGGAGGATGCAATATTTTTAACCTCGTTTACAGATTCGCCCCTGAAATAATCGCCTCGTTTATCTATTCCGCAACCCTTAAACGAACCGTTTTCTGGTCATTATGGCATTCTTTCAAAAATTAGCCGGGCCGGATATTGTTTCGAGAGAGACACTTTGCCAGCGTGTGACGCTTTCTGGACCGCAGATTCCGGATGATGTCCTTTGCACACCGGCAATCCGCAAACACGGATATACACTGCAATTTTTTTATACAAAACGTAGAAATCGAATTAAATGCGAACCATTATGCAAATTTCCACATTAACCGGTAATTAATTTCAGGAGGCAGTTTCCGGCCAACCTTCCCAGATAAATGCACAATCAGAAATTTGTACAACCTTGTCTACCACACCCAACACCAAGCATATTTCTAAAAATAAATGCTGGTTGCCTCACTACAGGATATGCTTCCGAGCAAAAAAGTTTGCCCCTGACTTTTCTGCCTCCAATTGCACAGGAGAGGCGGATGGGTTGCCCTTCAGAGTCAGGATAAACAAACTGTTATAGGTTATGAAAAATATCAGAGTTTGTGTATACTGCATGTGTCGACAGCAGTTTTCCTCGCGGTTTCAATGAAGATGGTGCAAGGGGACTGATATAGTTATTTCCTGGGAATGAGCTGGGGTTGGAAAACCTGGTGTCCGGCACACATGCAGACAACCTGGGTTGATGGGGGTCCGCTCCGGGGCGCCAAAAAGAGAGCTCGACCCAAACTCCGAGGACAGGGTGCCATAAAACAGGCCCCTATGGCAGATTGGATGGGAGAAGTGGGAACTGGAGGTGTGCTGAGATGGCTTGCCAGTGCCCATCAAGGTGATCGTGCCGCTGAACCCTATCCCTGTCAACTTTACCCTCGTCCCCCCAAACCCCTCCCAACCCCTCTTTTTTATTATGGGGAGACTACACTCCCAGAGCAGACTTTTATTCACTGCCCCCTATGCCTGACCTCACGTCCGGGTGAAAATTGGGCTAGTGCTGGGACGGGTTATGGCCCATGCAGATGGTCCGACCAAGGATTCCGGGCTCTGATTTGATATTTGTAACAGTCTGTGAAAATGCTGCGCTAGCTTGCAGATAAATTAGCCCTGCTTAAGTACACACTTTTTTTGTATTTCAAAGAGCGACCTGTCTATTTCACCAGTTTGCTTACGATGCACGGTATATAGAGAGAAGAATAAAAAAAGGAGGAAAACTGATTTGTGTGTTTCAATCTCCTTCTTTGCCTGGAGCAGCAAATTCGTCAACAACACGCAAACTCTACTTCCTCCATTCGCTTACACTATTATCGTAAATCCCGATTGAGTCCTGACTTTCCTGCTGCAGTTGAATGCTGCAAATGCTGCCTGGGCCCCTCCTCCTTTCTCTTTCTTTTTTCCCCTCCCCTCCTCCCAGGGTTTTACGATATTACTTCCTATATGCCTTATTACTTCTCTCCCCGTCTTATCACAGAGTAATGGACGAGCCTCCAACCCGAAAAAGGAATATGTGAACAGCACGCCAACACGGATATACGACTACCCTGAAAATGCTCCTCAAATCACTTTCATACCTGGTTATGCCAGTGCTGCAGAAAAATGAAGCGAAAAAAAATCTTTTTCATGCTCTAAACAATGTGACATTTTAGACGCAAATACTGAATCTTTTGTCCTCGGCTTGAATGCAAGCCACTGTACTCTATCTCCTCTTTTTTTGCGTTTCCTTCTCCTGTTCCATCTCCCCCAAGAGTTTCTACCATGGTTGAGCAAATGGAGCAGAAGTCCAATGGGGAAGCTGGGATGGGGGGGGGTGTAGGAGACACTAGCCTTCCTGATGAGATCCCTGCGGACGCTATGACGACGATTAAAATCAATTAACCGTATCCCGCTGAGATTTTGCGACTAGGGAACTCTTATACGACCGAATTTCCTAGCCTCCCCCCGGATTCGACGTCTTGTTCTGCCTTTTTGGAGATAATGGCGTTCAATATCCTCCAGTGTCCTTCGTCCCCAGTCGAGAGAGAGGCATTTTTAGGGATGGTTGAGCGTCAACTGGCTTATATCCTTCAGGCAGTCATCATGCGACAAAATTGAACCTATCTATGCTTCTAAAGACCGTCAACCTTCAAACAGAGCTCGTTTTATTTTTGAGATAATTGCCAAACATTGCCAGATTCGTACAGGTTGCATCCCTAACATTTTTGGGTTTCCAAATTTCATTTTGACTCGGCATAAATCTCGTGCTGGATTGTCATACACGCCGTTCCCGGCATAATATCCAGCCGCGAATAGTGGCCTCGGCAGTGTCTCATCAAGCATGCAAAAACCCCTCCCCACACATGCACATCGTCTCACATACTCCCGTGCAATCAATTTGTATACATAATTTCAGAGTTCAGCTACCCGTGACACCCCCACCGTAATTTTACGCAAAGTTACAACACCCGGCCTCACAGATATTGCCAATTATGCCTCGTCTTGACTGCACACCTTCCCTATAGTAAGTAGAGTAGAAGCTATTAATTACTCAACAACCACCGCGCCCTCGTTGTGATATAGACGGGCTGGTTATGAACTTGCCCAGTAAGACAATGCGCCCGATGCAAAAAAAGACGGGCCCGTTTGGCACAGAGACAACCGAACAAATGACCTCGGTGGCAGCTGTGATGGAACTCCGGGGAATCCGGAGGCCCAAGCATGCAAAACCCAGCAATGCTAAAAGGTTGCCAAGTCTACTTCATCACTCGGACAGCACTGCATCATCCTGGCGAAAGACTATAAAAAGACATCCGAAGAAGAAACACTTGAAGTTGACAATCTGCTGCCACGATTTGGATAAAGTTGCGACGAAAGCTTATTATCAGATGTTCAGGATTAATGACTTGCTATCGAAGTGCGATGATTGCTGGGTAATAAGGACCTTTTCGCTTATAAACAGTCGTGGGGCGGAAGGGAGATTCACACAAGTCGACACAATCCCCGGGTCTTTATCCCCGTCGCTCGTAAAGCACCGCCCGAAACAAGCGGGGAAGGTTTTACCTAATCAAAGTTCCCTTATCGCTTGCCCCTGATAGCAGCTGCAGTTAGAGGTAAGCTAGGAGGATCCGATCGTAAATTCGGAAATAAAATCGACTACCTATAGGGTGAAGGTGGCGTGCGAGCGAATCAAAATGGACTGATTCGGAAGGTGGGGGGTGGTCTAGTGACGATGTTGAATGTTGATCGACTTTCCTGGTTACACTGCCAATGTTGTGCACAGGGTGTTGCAGAACAGGTTGACATAATATTCACTCTTCCAGTTTCAAAAGTGGAAAAGTAATATTATACAGCACGACATGTCCTTTTATCTAGTTTGACGTGCAGCACTGCTGATTAGAACACTCTTTGCACTTTTTGCAGTTGGATTCGGAACCTGACCAAAACCGACACCCACCTAGCACTAGTGCGTAAAACCGCTTGTAAATTATTTATGAGTGACTCCTGGGATCCAACACTTCCCAATTTCCACTCTTGCGGATCTAATTTTATTTACAAATACCTGTGTCTCTCTCGAAGGGGGGGGGCATTATCCCGGCCTAGCTATCATTCAAAAAATCTGATTGACCATATGTGACATGTTACAGAGTCCAGAAGCGTCGAAAAATGACAAGAAATATTACGAAAACGGGCATTCTGGATAATTCATAACTTATTTTGAAAAAACATCCTAACTGTCAGTTTGTTCTTTGAACTTATTCTTTTTATTTTACTGAGGTATAGTTCAACACGATGCGGTAGCCATTGTCCTGGCCCAATTGCAAGGAACGTCAATTCCGATGGCAGACAGCAGATTGGTGCAGAAATTACAAGTGTCGCGCCAGGGACCAGCTTGCTTCAAACTGACTGATGGACGGACTTTGCATTTCTTATCACAACCGGCTGCCAGCTTCTGGACGACACTGGCTGAATGCAAAATGTTTCCATCCCATTTTCAAACTTGTTGCTGGGGTGAACAATCCCTCTTGAAACGGGGACGTTGGACAGTGCGCCACCCTGGATGTCTCATATCTCGGTCAAATCACGACATGCTGCTCGGTAGACAAAGAGACAGATCCCGATGGGTACTAGGCCACCTTCTTCTCTTTCTTACAACTTTTTTTTTGCACCCCATCCCCTGTCGGAAACGGTCGTTTTCCGGCCTCCTCCTTTCCCCCCACCCATCTTCTTCTTCCCAACCCCCTTCTTCTTTTCCCCCAGCAGAAGCGGATCGCTTTGTAATCTCTGCCGGCAAAACTCGGGGAGCAATGCATCACAATCAGTCGCCAAGGCGGCACTTTTCGGCCCAGGGAAAAAGGGGGCGGAAAGGGGAGAGGGAGAGAGAGAGAGAGATCTGGGCTGGAGCTCAGCCAACATGTACTACTTCGGGTTGGGGTGAAGGAGAGGAGGTGAAGGAGAATTTCTGGCTCTGCCCATGTTTCTGCAACCCGGCGCCTATCACTGGCGCCAGGTCTGTGCCCACATGGACATTGAATGAAGGAGCCAGGGAAGAATTGACATAATTAGACCCTTTTGGTATGAGCCAATCAGAAAGTTATGTTCTGAATGGACATTGTAATTACAGCAAGGAAACTTTGCTTGATTAATCATGATGGCCCCTCGGGGGCACCATGACCACTGCGGGTACAAAATTATATATTCTAATTACGCCGCCATTGGGTGAATTATACATCCAAAACGCAAGGTTCACCTAAACCTGATTTAATGTTTCCTCCGGTTCTCCCTTTCATTGCTGCCTCAAGATTAATAATAGCTGCTGCCCTCGGGCGCCTTAATAACACGCAGAGTTTACGTTCCAAATTGCATAATATCAAATCTCACATTGGTCAGGCTTACGGGCCTATTGTGTTACCAATATATTTATAGGTTACTGGTGTCCAGAACACTGCATAGTACAAGATGTCAATATATTTAAAAACCATCCTTTAAAGTATAAAATATTGTAATGTGTCAGCATGTGTTCAGCTGGGGTATTTCTCCAAGCACTGACAATAAAAACCATCAATTCCCCCACCCCCGAATTTTGTCAATTTCCTAACGAAACACCCTGTATTATATCGCAGAAATGAGGCAATATTTTTGACTATAGACCACGCACAGAGTAAACCGAACGACTGTATTGGCATTATGCAAACGCGAATTTGTTTAACCAGCACACAAACCTGACGGAGGGAGACGTAGAAATTGGACTTTGTGTCGCCCCCCCCCCTCCTTTAGCCAACCCCAAAAAAAGAGAACTGCAAAAAAATACCGTTTTTTCTCTCTCTGACGATGGGAATGGTAAGAAGAGCCCATAAAATGCCTCAGCTTCACAACTGCCGGCCGGTTTTCTCCGCGCCATCTATACAGTATTGGAAAGCGCTGTTTGCTTTCCATATCAGCAGCCAGACTGGGTTGATACAACAGGCAGCAGCCCGGCTCGTGTCAAAGAGCCCTGTTTTATTTACAGCAATCGCTCCTACAAACTACTCGAGACGAAGATGGAATCTGCTCCTGTCAGGCCTCGGCACTGCGAATTAAATTCCCGACGTCGCATTTTCCGCCAGATAGATACATTTTTGGCTGTCAGGAAAAATGTTTTTTGGCCGCATCGTCACTTAAAGTCAGATAGGCAAATCTTTTTGAAGGCACACTGTCCTCGTTTTTTCGTTGAAGGCACACTGTCCTGTTTGCTACTCCAACAGGACACACACATTTTCTAACAAAATATATATATATATAGTTGAGGGGAACAGCCCCCGTCTAGTCGCTAAAAGGGAACGTCCCCCGACATTTGTCCAGTGTTGCGCCGCGACGCCTGACAGCATCCTGGGCATTCGCCACGGCTCCGCCTCGTCACGTTTCTCAAAGTCAGGGAAATCCACACATTCACTTCTTGTCTGCCCAACTGGGCCTCGTATAACCCGGGGTTTCAGACAGTTGTGCCCGTTCCGCTCATCTTGACCCAACCCACCCTCGAAAAAAAAAACTAGACACTCTGATTAATTAATACTTCCCATTAGTTTTACAAACGTGTCGAGCTCGGCTCGCACGCGTCGACCAAAAAAAAAATTGTACTGACAAAGGCGCGTTTGATAATCCAAAAATAATTGAATTTGGCGCCGTTCTAAATGAAAGACAAATGCGTCAATATTTCCGTACTAGGTTTTTCTGTTCGGAGACCACCCCCCAATTATCGTGGCGGAATGTGACGAGACTCGACGCTGCTTTTTGTGGGGGAAAAATAATGTTCGAATAGCCACCTAAAATGGTATAGGTTGAGTCCACACTGATCCGCATAATCTGTAGCTTTCACAGACTTACAAATTAGCATATCAAAACTCATTGTAATCGCCTTTATGCCAATGATATTCAGATACAGGACACCTTTGTCCTTTATACGCATGGTTGACCTTTTTAAGTGCTGACCAGTTGAAATACTCACCCATGTAGTCTCCAACTGCGATCTTCTGCTTGTCTTCTCTTCTCCAGGCGATGGAAGGCTTCGGATAACCGGTGGCTGCGCATTTCAAACTCACATTAGCGCCCTCTCTCACCACCATGTCCGTACTGGTCGGATAATCCAGAATGTCCGGAGGCACTGGAAAACAGGACGGAACCCCCAAAAAATTTATATAACATGTGGCATGTCATGGAATCCGCGTCCTGCTTCTGCTACGCTACATCATATCGCATTAGAGCCTGCCCACATGACCACACTCATGTGTGGACTCATTCACACACATCTATACAGCTGATTACTACTGATGCGTCCATGCCCGCAGAAAACAACGAATTTTTTTTTTGGAACTTGCACAGAAAAAAAAACTTATAAGTTCATCGCTCCGCCAGCAGACACGTTATTAGCAAACATTACAGAGTTAATTTGAATTTCATGGTAATCTGAGTGGGTGGCAATTAAAGCCCTGCTTCTTCGCTCTTGTTTTCTTTCTTCATTTCCGATGAAGAAGAAAGTTTTCCGAGGGAAGAAAAAAAAGCTCGGCTCGGCACACACGATCGAAGCAGCAACAAAAGAGGTCGCAGGGAAAGTTTCTGATCAAGAATTTACATCTAGTGCCCAGTTTATGAGCAGAGATGCAAGGCTTTTTACGACCCTGATCGCTTTGCTTAGGTTTTCTCCTTGACCACGGGTACTCTCCGCCGGACTTTCTCAAACTTTTTTTTTCTTCCTACATCCCAAGCCTTCATTCCCCACTATATACTGCTGCTTATTTTGCACCAAACGGCTAAACTTTGCCGTAATTCGATGCGTTTATGTTTATAATCCCCTACAAAGGTCTCCAAAGATTATATTTTATGTTTATGTTGCAGTACTAAACTGGGCAGGATATAAACAAGAAATTGCTTCGGTTATACCGTTCCTGAACTTGCAAAAATTTAGCGTAAAAATTAAGCCCAGGCATTATTTCGCAGGGAAACTCGGGGAGGGTCTGGCAAGTCAGTAATTTACACCCCAGAAACCTCAGCCTCCTGTTACACCTTGCTGCACAAGTACGAAGCAAGCAAACAGTTTGAATTAGTAAATACAATCTAATTATTTGGCGCTCTCACTTGAAGTTTCCCCAACACTAATAACGCACCTAAATCCCCCTAATTTATTTACACCGCACTGAAACACCGAATATTACATTGTCGATTTGAAAATCGTGTGACACACTGACATTTCTATCTACTTGTATATTGACTTTTTCAATGAATAATGTCAATTCTCATACAAGAGATCTTCCAGCTGTTACAAATGTACACATAACTGAGAAAGGTTTTTGTGTCAAGTACAGGTATTCACAGCAGATAATTCGATATTTTTGTTAATGTGAAACAACAGGCTGTTATGTTCAAGAACGCCCTTTAAAAGAACAACCTGCTGAAACCAAGGCCCCCCCCCCTCTCTCTCTCCACCTCCAGACCTCTCCCACCCTACAACCGAGTCTGCGGCGGGCACATCCTTCCCAG
>KZ538121.1:0-51653 GCA_000934665.2 Catajapyx aquilonaris
ACACGCCTCCACATCACACTGCAACGTCAGGAGATGATCCATTCCACTCACACTTCCGTCAAAAGCTTCAAGCTTGCACTTGACAGTCCTCCTCCTCTGGAATTTGACTTGGTCATCGATGCAGACAAGCGACCACAAGGCGAGCATCGTGGTCGATTCAATCAACCTTCTTGCAATGAGATTGCTGATCAAACTTTTTTGTCGTTTTAGTTATTGACAAATTCAGCCTAAGCTGCTTATATTGTAGCCCGTTACCTGGCAACCCCGTCCGGCGGGCCTATTCGAACATCGGCCCATGGAGAGCGCTTCCATTGTTGCCACTGTTTACAAATCGAGTGAGTGAGTGCGCAGGCAGAAGAGACCCGTCGCTGGGTCGTCCGCGTCACTCACTCGATTTGTAAACAGTGGCAACAATGGAAGCGCTCTCCATGGGCTGATGTTCGAATAGGCCCGCCGGACGGGGTTGCCAGGTAACGGGCTACAATATAAGCAGCTTATGCTGAATTTGTCAATAACTAAAACGACAAAAAAAGTTTGATCACCCTGTATATGTATGTATATATATATATATTTGTATCATGGGGCGGCAAAAACCTAAATACGCCACTGGGTGGTGACGAGTATACTCACGCATCTCTTTGTACCTCTTCTTCTTTACAGTCTGTGACACCCTCTGCAAAGATGACTGTGCAGTGCTTGTAATATGTAGGGATGATTGCCCTGATCAATGCCCGGGGGAGTAGCACTCAAACGAGACCACCCGCGAGTCCATCACCACTGACTATACGATCATCGGACGGACTGCCGTATGTAGTGCCCAAGACCAAGCCATCCACTGATGATGGCTGATGATGACGGTGAAGACCCATCCCCCACCAACACCAATCGTCCCATGATGGTCCTCATCCAGTGATGGCCTCCACAATGCAGCAGCAGCAAGGAAATAATAATAAAAAGTCTACTGCTTATTGCAACCGAATGAACCCTGATGTTTCATTTATTAATTAGCCAGCAAAATTAGACGATAAGGGGAAGAAATTCCTGCGTGGCCAGCGTATCTCCAGCGATGAAGAACTCCAGGCTGTAGTCACAGGGTGGTCATTTGCAGACCAACAGGAAACTGTGTTTTTTTTTTTACGGCCTTTGAGACAAAGCGGAAGAAGTGTGTAGAGCTCAAGGGGGGTACTCAGGTAGATAAGAACCACCCTCGTATGTGGTGTAATCAGGCCTGGAGAGACTGTAGGGCCTTTCGTTTGAAGGCGTGTTTCCACCTGCAGCTGCGGTGTCTTTACCTGATGGCCACCATCACATGGCTTTGGACCTTACTTCGAACTAGCAGATGTTCTCTCGGGGAGGCAATGTGATGACCTGGTAAAGACACCGCAGCTGCAGGAGGAAACATATAATTATGCCTTCAAACAAAAGGTCCTATACCCGACCTCCTCCAGACCCGATTGCCACATACAAGGCCGACATATTCTGAAAGCCCACGTTTTCAACTTTCCGAATAACTCACGTGCTGGTTTTTAGCCATCGTCCCATATACGTTTCTTTGGGAGTCAATAATGACCAAAATGAGGTTTCTTCAAAATGTGAAGCTGTTCTAATAGAGACCACATGTTGCAAGCTTGACCTGGCCTGGTCTAGAAATAATGTCACGTTGGCACCCCTCGTGCCACCAGGTCAACCAAGATGCATGAAAAAGGGTTCTACAGTATTAGCCTGGGAGCCAGGGTATCTCGGCAGGTCAATTCATGTGGCTGCTCTCCCAGGATATGACCGGCACAAGTTGACAGAATAACAATACGCAACCATTTTGTAATAAGATTTTATTAAGCAAGCAGTATTGTTAAGGTAAGTGTGGCTACAAATATTCAACATAATTAGTCTCCTACGTAATAATTATCTCTTTTCTTTTTAAATCCTCGACACAACCTCGTACCAAAATACAGGGGGCAGGCATAATGGGTGGCACTCGCTCATTGGAAATAATATATTGCAGCTCATTCAAGTCGCCTACACGATAATAATTATATCGTATATCCAAAGAAAGGCGATTTCAGATTGCACGATTCGCACCGTCGCTTCTTTTCACAAGCTCCAAAAAAGAATTGAACAGTCGTTTAAAATTGGGTAGGCACTAGTACAGTTAGTGTGAATGTCTCCCTCCGCAAAAAAAAAACGTGCGTTTTGGAGGGGGAAAAAATAGGAAGAAACATTATTTTATCATCTCGAATCCTTCCTTTTCGACTTAAAACACTCACACGCACACTCACGCACATATTATGTACACATTTCATCCGAGTTCCGCATGCAAAAAAAGAAAAGCAGTTTCTTTCCCCTGCGAGCGTCTGTAGAAAAAGCTGCGATGGCACTTTTTTTTATTCAAATCCCAATAAAACCTGCTGAACTTCCAGCGATCCGATTTTCGCAAAGGTGCTTCGGCTGTGCGACGACCAAAAAAAAAGAAGTGGCTTGTAATACCCGGTTAATCATACTGTTAGTTGTTTAGACGCGTAAATTCCTGGTCCCTCTTTTATCCTTTTTAGTCGTGCGGTTAAGGAGTTAAAAAAACTGATTCTTTAGAAACTCCTCAACGTCCAAATCCACTCTTAATATCACAGTTAGAAGGGTAAAAATGTGTGCACGGCTCTTCCCGTGTCGACATTAGCTGTGTTTTTTGGGGGGTTAGTCGTTTAATCGTTTAGTTGAATCCGTCGTCTTCGCCTGTTCATTTGGATGACCCGCCCTTCCTGGACGACGCGGCGGCTGAATCCGATGCCCCGGACGTCTTCCTGGTGAGTCTGGTTCCGCTGCTTGGGGTTCCAGACCTTCGGAAATAAAACCACGATGTTAACGAACAATACATTGCTAATGATCATGCCCATAGGACACTACGGTTGGTCGACTAATTTCGCACACAACACACCAGTTCTTACCTGGAGGTCGGGATATTTGAGGTCGAAGTTGCGGACCTGCAATCCAGGCACCGTCATTAGTAAGTGTAATCAACATGCATTAACTACTTGAAAAAGGGACTACCACAAAAGAGAGAGAGAGATTTACCCGGTTAAAAGGACAGGGATGCTTTGAGTCGAGAGATTCTGAGGACGCACCGATCTGGAGGTGGAAGAGATAAAAGACAACCAATAGACACACGCATGCAACGAAAGGAGTCGTCTATACTAAGTACTCGGAAGGACGGGGGGAAGTGACGTGCAACGGAAAACACGCACCACACGGATTACATGTATAGTTACTGTACCTAGGCGAGACCGAACTGGACCCCACAAAAACTGGAATCCGTGACGCGCTGCAAAGCGTGAGGTTCACAGCGAGAAGAGTTGGGGAAAGAAAAAAAGAGCCAAGTTCAGAGAGAGAGAAAGGTAACGAGGAGAGAGAGAGAGACTTAATTAACACCTTGTTACGCTTAGTGCCAACACCAAATTGTGTTAATTGGCAACACCAGTCAGGTGATTGACATTTAAATAAGTAGGTGGCCATGCGCTTTGCGAATGGGTTAACCAAAATTAGTTACCTATCTCTTGCGGCTGCCAGTGCGGGGATGCTGGACGCTGAGGTAGCTCGGTGAATGGGACAAGGGCTAGCAAAAGAATCAGTGAGAAAGCGGCGGTCGATTAAACGACATGCATGTTAAAATTAATATGCGCAAAGCGAAATTAAATATTGCGGCGTAATTAGTGAGTGAGTAAGAGCTGCCGAGGGACTTACCGGTCGGATCCGCTTGGTGTTCGCACCCGTGTGGCCGTCCCGTTTACGCCTTTTGCACCCGGGGTGCCTCCGCGGGACGTCCGGGTTACCGTCTGTCCCGCTCTCCTCACTGGGATGCGGCTGGGAGTGCTGCCGTCATCTGCAAATGGACATGGTTACGACACATGTCACGTGTCTGCAACGGACAGGACATTACCTGTACTGTCAAGCGACATGTTGGATCCATGCCTGCTGACAGGTCGGCTGGGTGGCCGTGAGCCGGGTCGTGACCCAGGCAGACTCCCAGGCGACAGGGTGCTGCGTCCGGCCCCGGAGCTGCCCAGGGGCGAGCGGCGGGGGGTCAGGCGGGAGAAGGAACCCTCGGTGTCGCTCAAGCTGTCCGGCGTTCCAGCCGAAGCCGCCCTGCCTTTCCCCATGGGAAGGCTGCGAGTACTTCGCTCGCGGACCTACGCAACGAAAGGTGTCAGTTCGGCCCAAACAACAGGTACAGCAGAATCCGCACGATGCAACGAGGATCCTACTGTACGCACGTGACACTCAACACGTGTTAGTAACAACGTTCCAGAGATTAGCACTCACCGTCGGCAGGGCAGGTCGTACTACGGGCAAGGGCATCTCTAACCCTACTACTCATTCCAGGTCGGCACAGAAAAAAAAGGGGGGAGACATTTATTCAACACATGCACACACGGGGTTCGACTACTACGCTAGATGGTCACGAGCAACTCTCATTACAGGGGTCACGAGCACTGTCAAAGGGTCACACGATGCGACATATGATTAAGATCGAACCTCCGGGACCCATCTGAAGTGCGGCCCCCCAACGTGCAATGGGTACGAGCATGGGAGCTCCTGCTGGCTACGGAGCGACTCAAAGATTGGCATCAGCTGGGACAGGAAGAACTCCGCTGGAAACCCCAATTCGTAGTTGAAAGAAAATAAGTCAAAGAACGAGGGGGTGCACTATGGACAAGCTCTCTTCATTTACACTTAAGTCGTACCCCGGTACTTACGGTTTCCGGTGCGTGGGACGTACTTGCGCGTGTAATTAGGAAGTGACGTACCTTTGTGATTGGGCCGGCTCCTGGGACGGACTGTGCGGACCTGGCTCCGGATTGACTGGAGACGGAGCTGTTCGGACTGGCCTTGGACTTGAACGGGGTCATGCTCTGGGACATTCCCTCGGCCAGGATAAACTGCTCTCGCAACTCGATGTTGGTGCGACCCTTGGCTGATTCATTGTGCCAGGAAAAGGGGTCAAACGGGAAAGCAAAAAAAAAAAAAAGGTCGCCAGGCACAAACAAAAAAAAAAAAGAAGAGACGAGACACAGTTAAAAATTATGCAAACAATGGTTATGTCAAATAAGTGCAATCTACTGTCCGTTCAGCCTGGAAATCGCGCTGGAATGAAAGATGTTCCGAGCTGCACGGACAAACAAATGTGCAGTGCAATCCGAGCAAGTTTGCCTCGTCATGTTTGTCGAAAAGGCACGCTTGCCGCAACAAAAATTAAAGCGACACTCGTCAAGCCCCTTCACATATCGGGGGCAAATATGTCAAAACTACTTCATGCTTCGGAAAAATATAACACACTCCCACACTCCATGCGAGCAAAAACAGAAACGTATAAGGTACACCAATTTTTTTTTCGGAAGAATTAGTGTGAGAAAAAGCGATTGAGTCGGGAGAATAAAACCACAACACACATCAATCGTACAGGTGGAAACGACTCACAATAGAGGGCTGCTCCGAGAGGGCAACCACTCTCATGTTCCTCCGGAGTCTCTAGGTCTGGGATTTGAGGAAGAACGACTGGTCCGCGTGTGAAATTGTCATGCGTGTCAAAACAGAAATCGATGGGGGAAGTCGACATAAAGAACGTTAAATGAACAGGTCATTAACAGGGAACGGGGAAGTGAGAAAAAAAAAAAGAAGCAAAAATCGGTTCATTAGTCTCAAGTCGAACTACTTTCCTCGTTAATTAATCACAGAAAGATTCTCCGCATGCTTAAGAAATAAAAGTCACGTACTCCAACTTTCTGAACCCGTCGACCCCCAAAAAAACCTGAAATTTTTCCCCCCGCCACAATTCGCATTGTCCAAAGTGCACACTTTTTTTTCCTGAAACAATCCCTTTCCAATGGTAATTAACGGACGGGACAACGAACTGACCTCTGCACGGATCGTTCTTAACCAGGAATTCATCCAGGGCGACCCATCCTCCGCCCACTCGGACCATGACGGTCGATCGCAAGATGCGGACCAGTCGCAACTTCTGGCTGTCGCCGAACTGAAAGCGGAAAAAAGGACATGTTACGTGAAGTGTAATGGCAGCGATTATAGCGGCGGACTCACCCTGTATTTCCCTTCGCCGACTTGGAACACCCGGAACTTCTGCCTGCAGGTGCACTGCATGACCTGGCGTTTGACCTCGTCGTGAATCTTCTCCGAGTCGGTCGCAGGCTGTTGCTTCCAGTCGGGGCGAAGAGCTGCGATGAACTCCATGTAGTCGATGTATCCATTAGAACGGTCGAACATGTCCGCAACCGCATTCATTTCCAGTCTGCTCGTGTCAAACTCTGAAACGGAATCGGACGTCACCAACCGTGCACAGCCGCCGACTAGTTCATGACTTACTGGTCTTCATGATTCCGTCGATGAAGTCGTCCCGCGAGATGAACCCGTCGTTGTTCTTGTCGATCTTACGGAACAGGTCGGTCACCCTGGACTTCTTGTAGTTCATGAACTTGACGAACCGTTGCCTCCAGTCGTCCCAGCTGAAGTTCTTGACCTTCTCCAGCTCCTGCAGGTAGTTCAGCTTGTCCTGGAGCCGCCTCTGCCGCTCCCATGCCATCATCCAGACGTGACGCCACTTGTCCCACAGCAGCTTCACCCTCGCATTCCTGAACTGCGGCTCCGTACCCGGTTTGCTACACGAGAGTAAAAACGGGTAAGCGTCCGGCACGACCAAATTGCGGGTGTGAGTCGGTGTGATCGTTAGCGTGTGACAGACAACGGAAGATGGTCGGGGGGTGAACATAAAAACATGCTAACCTTCCTTTACGGATAAACTTTGGTCCGATGTGCGGCCACGGGTCGGGAGATCGCTCTCTATCGGGGCTAATACGACTACACAGCACACATGAAGAAGGGCGGATAGAAAAGAGAAAAAACACCATTAAAAACGACTGTCGACAAGAAGTGCGTAAAAGCCAAAAGCGCACAGTGCAAATGATACGTCAAAAAAAGGGCATGTACCTTCCCTTCCTGGACTGCGGACCAGGCGTGGATTCCCTGGAACCCGGCCTTCCGCTGGACAAAACAAAGAAGCGGTGGATCAGACAAACAAAGCGGACGACACAGAGCGATAAATCTGCCTGCTTATCAAGGGATCGGCAAACTGAGGATCGCTCATTTTGTCCCCATTATTAAAATTAGCTCCCTTGTGAAATTAACGAAGCAGAGCAGATTAATCGAAGAGAGGAAAACATAAAAAAGGGTCATGCACCTCGTTTCCAGCCAGGGCTTCGGGTAGTCCCGTGCGGGAGATATTGTGTCCCTGTAGTCTGTTGGATGAAGGCTGCTGCCGGAAATCATAAAACGTGTGTAAGTGTATACCAATTTGTTCTGAAAATTTGTTTAAGTCGGTTAGTGGCCCACACCATGTGAATGTACGACTCTCACGTGCGGCTTAAAGAGCGTGCGGGTTAAAACGGAAGACGTGCAATGATTTTTTAGTGTAATTATTATGTAATGTAAGACAATGCCTTCGGGCTACGTTCTAATTAAATTAATGATCGCTACAGTTTGTGTTGTAAACTAATTACAAAGATGCAGTGCAATGCTAGAAGCAAATTCATGCGATAATTGCGGCGGACAAACCTGGATCGCTTGGAGCTTGGAGTTGGAGACACTTCGCGATCCGGAGACATGCGGCTACAAGACAATTTGCAAAATTAACAAAAATGCGAAACAAATCATGCGGCGGCAAGACCAAAACTTGTTGTACACACCTTCCTTTACGAGACATGTCATGCTCTGGGGAAGTTTCGCGGGAGCTACAATTTGGGGGGAAAAAAAGAAACATGCCACAGTACATATTGAAAAAAGTACGGATGGATTTGCAATGTCCGACTTACTAGGAGCGTGGCTTGCTTCCTTTCCGTCCCGGTGCGACGACCGGCTTGGGCTTCGTTGGCTTGCAGACCCGGTCGACGTCCGGCTGCTTCTTGGACATGTCCTGCATGAAGTCCTCGTGCTCTTTGATCAGTACCTTGATGACGTCCAGGTCGTCCGGAAGCGGCTCGGCCTCCAAGGTGGACAGTGTGTTCTCGCATCGTTGCAGCCAGGCCAACAGCTCCTCCAGCATGTCGCCCAGGTCCTGGAGCGACCTCTGGTGGTTGTCCAGCCGCTGCTGCCGCTGCTTAGCCCAGGTGGACACCTCGTCCCACCTGGACTGGATGATGGTGATCCAATGCTTTATGACGGGTATGGCGTCCGGATGCGCTTTGGCCAAGATGCGCTGGGCCAGCTGGACGGTGTTGTCCTTCTCAATTTCCTTCCGCGCCATTTCCGTCATGAATCGGTCGTGGTCCGCCACCTGCTTCCTGGCTTCCTCCTCGTCTTCCGGGAGAGGTCCGGCGAACCGCAGCTTCATCTCCGCATCCGAGAGCCACTCCAGGAGCATATGGACCGCCTTGTGCAGCTCCTCCGCTTCCTTCAGCGCTCCTTCCAGCTGTCCGCTCTTATGTCGGCTGGCCTTGCTCACCCGTTCCCATAGCGTCGTCAGGGTCTGAACCTGAGAGCGGATAGTCGCAGCGTCCGCATCGGCCGCTTTGGACAGCAGCTCGTCCGATGTCCGCTTGAGCTGCTCGACCTGCGCCGCTCGGCTGTTCAGATCCTCCTCGAATGTCCGGTGTTGCTCAACCAGCGCCATGACAGTGTCCAAGTCGCCGTGGACCGGCCCGCCTTGTGCCAGCAGCCTATCCGCACGCTGCAGCCACTCCAGCAGCACCTGGAGAGCCTCCTGGAACTGCCCGGAGAACAGCAAAGCCTCCTCCAGCTTCCTCTGCCGATCGACCGACTTGTTGCAAACAGCATTCCACTTGGACTTCAAATCGGACAGCATCTGGCGCAAAACGGGGTCGTCCGACTTGGGCGCTTTCTCCCGCAGGTTCTTACCCATCCGCAATGTGCCGTCATACTGCGGCTGCTTCCCGCCCAACGACTTCTGGAACTCCTTATGCTTCGCCAGTTGCGCTTTGATCCGATCCGGGTCGTTCCCAGCGTGGACAGCCAGATCCTCAAGCGACTTGGCCGCAGTGTCCAGCCAGTTGCATAGTTCAAACCAGGAGTCGTGGAACTCCTTCGCTTCCTTCAGACCGTGGTCCAAAGCACGCGTCCGCTCAGCCGACTTGGAGACGACCCGTTCCCACCGATGCTGGACGCTAACCAGCAAGTTCTTAATCAGAATGACGTCCTGCTTCTGGCTGAAGTACTTCAGATGCGTCCCCTTCTTATCCAGATTCAGCATGACCTCCCGATGAGCCGCAACGTCCTTCTGGAAGGCCTTGTGGTCCTCAACCTGCTCCAGGATTGAATCCATGATGCGGCTCACAGGCTTCAGGTTGGTCAGATGCTTCTCGGCTCCAGTCAGCCAATCGACGAACGACTGGAGCGCTTCATGGAATTCAGTGGCTTCCTTCAGCGCGATCTCCAGCTTGATCTTCTTGTCGTTGGCGCGGTTCGTCACGTTGTCCCATCGCTGCTTCAGGGTGCGGAGCGAGTGCTGCAGGTTGGTCGCAGCCCCTTCAGTCGACCGGCGGAGGTACTCCTGCCCTTGCTGCATTGTCGCCTCGACCTTCGGACGGTTCTGCTCCAGCTCATTGTACACGTCCATGAACCGCTCCAGTTGTTCCGTCGCAGTTTCGGGCAGCCCGCCCACTGGTTTGGACGTGGACATTGCGCCATCCACGTCGTTGAGCCAACCGAGAAGATCTTGCACCTCGTTACCAAACGCCTGCGCCTCTCGCAAGGCGTCCTCCAGCTCCTTCTGGCGGTCGCCCGCTTTGGACAGCAGGTCCGTCCACTTCTTATTCAGCTGCCGCAACTTATCCTGCGTCTGGCTTCCAGTCTCCGATCCACGTTCGGACTCAATCAGCTGCCGTCCGGCGTCGTTCAGGGTGTCCACACTGTTCTGATGTGCCTGTATGTCGTTAACCAGCACTTTCAACTTGGCCAGCTCCACCTCGATGACTTGCGGGTCGCCAAACACAGGTCGCAGGTCGTCCAGGGTCGCATTGGTGCGGTCGATCCAAACCAGGAACTCGTTGAGAGCGTGCTGGAACTGTCCCAGCCGCAGCAAGGCCTGCTCCAGCTCCCTCTGCCGCTCGACCATCCGCCGGAGAAGGTCGTCCCATCTGCGGTTGACTTCAGACAGCGGCTCTTTGATCGCAGTTGCTTGGTCCGGGGACGTCCGCTCCGTCAGCTCTTGCGCTTGCCTGCGAAATGAACCAAAGTCAGTCTGGAATTCATCGCTGGAAAGGCCAGCTGGACACGATGCGACATGCGACATGCACAGGCAACACTTGCCTCCTGAGGCTCCTGGTTGATTGTTGTCCGCATTTAAAGATAACGGATTAATATTACCACCACCAACAATGTCTGAATGTTCAACAATCCCTCACCTGTTCAGCGCTTCGACTTTAACCATCTGCGGGTCCACGTCGTCCTTGAACTCCTTCAGCTGCTGGATCTGCCCTTTGACCTCGTCAATGTCCGCTCCGAGAGGACCCAAGGAGCCCATCCGCTTCTCCGCTCGGTCCAGGAACTTCAGAAGGTTCTGAAGCGTGTCGTGGAATTCCATCGCCTTCTCCATTGCGTCCAGAAGGTTCTCCTCTCGCCTTGCGTACAACGCGGTCACGTTGTCCCAAGCGTGGTCCAGATCCTCGATCTGCTTCTTCACTTCCGGACGGTCCTGCTCGCCGCATACCTTAATCAGCTTCTGTCCGGTTTGTCGGCACTGCTCCACTTCCGGTTTGGTCTGGTCCATCTCCAGCCGGATCTCCTGGAGAACCTGCCGCTGCTTCTCGATCGCCTTCGGCTGGACGGCCGGCGGCTCTTGTGTGCTCAGGATGGCCTGAAGCTCCTTCAGCGTGCCCATGACGCTCTGAAGTTCCTCCCAGAATCGTTCAGACAAAGCCAGCGCTTCGTCCAGGCTGCGGCTGCGGTCTTTCGTTGCGGCCTGGACAGCCTCCCACAGCCCGGTCAGTCGCTCCAGTTTCTGTTGGATGTCCTTAACGGCTGGATCCAGCCGATCTGGAGCCTTCCGGATCACCTCGTCCGCTGCCGCCTGGACAGCTTGGTACGCAGACCGTCTGTCCTGCAGGTCGTCAATGACGGCCGAGTTGTCGTCAATCTGGTCGCGTATTCGGTCCGGATGAGCCGAGATGGCTTCGGCATTCCGGACTTGGTCTGCCGTCGACGCGAGCGCCTGAAGCATTCCGTCCAGCTTATCACGGAAGAGGCTGGAATCCTGGAGAGCCTGCTCCAGTGCCCGTTGCCTCTCACGCAGGATTGCTCTAAGCGCTTCGTACCTCGCCGCATCCGACTCGTACGCCTCACGGACACGTTCGCCTTCATCCGGAGCGCACAGCTTCTCCAGCGCCGCCGCGGTCTTGGCCAGTTTGTCCAGAAGCGGTCGGTGTTCGGTGACGGACTGGAGGAAATGCCTGGTTCGCTCCTGCAGACGTGTTATTTGGTCTGGACGTATCGCAGGCGAGCCTTCCAGCACCTGCGTTTCCACCTCCATCTCGTCCAGCCAACGGTTCAGATCGGCATGTGTCTCCAGGAAGTGTTCAGCCAGCGGAAGAGCCTGCTCTAGGATACTGAGCCGCTCTGAGCTGAGCCGGCAGACCGACTCAGCCGTTTCACGCAAGTCGTCCGACTTCTCACGAACGGCCCTGATGCTCTCATCTTGGACTCCGGCAGCCTCCCGGACGGCCTTCTTGGCTGCGGACAGCGCATCTCGGACACGCCCACGCTGTCCGGACACCTCTTCGTTCAGACTGCGATGCTCCTTCAGCTGCACACGTACCAGTTCAGGGTCGCAACTGGGCGGATCTGCATCCTTCAGTTGCGCCTCAACTTCTCTGAACCAGTCGAGAAGCTCGTCCAGATCAGTCACAGCCTCCAGGGTACGCTGCCTGGACAGCTGGAGTCGCTCGCACCGACGCTGAACCTGCTCAGCGATGGCGTCGTACCTACGGTTATCTCTGGTGACCAATGCTTCGATTGCGGACGCTCCGTCCCCAGGGGACAGCTGGCACAGTTGGGGTCCGGCCAGGTTGATCTGCTCCAGCAACGGACGGTGTCTGGACAGCTCGTCCTGGAGGCGGGCAACCTCCTGCTCCTGCAGTCCGCCTCCGAGCGAATCAAGCGACTGCAGCTGCTGCTCCACGCCCATCATCCAATCGCACAGCTCCTGATGCGCTCCATGGAACTGCTGGACCAACGGCAACGCCTCTTGAGCGTGCCGCAGCGACTCAGCCGCCTTACCGGTCAGATCGTCAAACCGGCGCTGGAGAGAATCCAGCTTATCCTTCAACTGGAGCGCATCTTCGCCCGAAATGTGCTTCATCAGCTCCACACCCGAGTCCACCGTTTCGTCGACCTGTCGCTGGTGGTTCGCAACCTCCTGAGTCAGCTCCAGCAGCTGGTCCATTTGCTCCAGCAGCTTGTCCACGTGGACGGACAGCACCTTGTAGCCTGACAGCCGCCTGTCCGTCTCCTCCATCCAGGCCTGGAGATCCTCGTAGTTCAGCACCAGGTGGCGCAAACCGGCCCGCGCTTCCTGGAGAAGACGGCCAACATGCTCCGAGTCCTCGACAAGTGCG
This sequence comes from Catajapyx aquilonaris, assembly GCA_000934665.2. Classification (NCBI taxonomy): domain Eukaryota; kingdom Metazoa; phylum Arthropoda; class Diplura; order Dicellurata; family Japygidae; genus Catajapyx; species Catajapyx aquilonaris. The sequence goes on from KZ538121.1 coordinate 12,627, forward strand.
GCGTACCGGTCCGTTGCGCCTTGAAGTCTGTCCGCTAGCATATGCGCCTCTTCCTCGCCCACCAGCTGCATTAGCGAACCGGCAGTGTCCGCAAGTCTGGAGAACGCCGGCCGCTTCGATAGTATTCCAGCGTGCAATTGCTCGTGCTCTTTGAGCCGCTGTTGGATCCGCTTCTCATCAGTCGGAACCACTTCCATGTCCTTAACCTGCCGCTCCGACTTATCCAGCCACTCCAGCAACGGCACCAGTTGGTCCTGGAACTCCTTAGCCACCCGCATCGCCTCCTCCAGGCTTCCCATTCTGGACTGGGCCGAACCGCACAGCGACTCAAACCGCTCCATCAGATCCCGCAGCTGACCTTCCACCTGCGCCCTCTCGGACGGAGACGCCTCAGCCGCAATCTCCTTCCCCATCGTGACCAACGAGGACACCGAATTCTGTCTGTCCAGCAGCATCTTCTTCAGGAACTTCTGCTCCTGCAGCTGCGCCTTAACCACCTTGAAATCGGCGGACGGCGGCTTCTGGTTCGCCACCATTTCTTCCATGTCGTCCAGCCATTTGTTCAGACCGTCCAGCGCCTCCTGGAAGCGTCCGGACTGCAGAAGGCCAACGTCCAGCCGGCGCTCTCTGTCGCCGCATCGTTCCTTCAGCTGGTTCCATTTGTCGTTGAGCCGTTCCAGATCACGCTCCAGTCCCGTGGTGTCCACGCCACTGGAAGCGGACTGGATCAGGCCCTGTCCAGACTTGTTGCAGTCATCCACCTGCCTGGACAGGCCGTCCAGGTGGCGTTGACGGAACTCCCTGAACTCCTGCTGTTGTCCGCGGATGGCATCGACGTCCCCTCCGACCGCCTTGAAGGACCGCTCTTCAGCCGCAACCGCATCCAGTTCTCCAGACACGGCACGATACACCTCGTAGAAAGTCTCCAGGCGCCTCCGGACCTTATCAAGCTCGTTGTCTCGCTGTCTGGCCCGTTCCTCCAGGCGTCCCAGTTGTCTGTGGACACCCTCAAGCTGCTCCTGTGCCGCCTTTGCGTCCGCTATGAACCCTTGCGACCGCAAGTCGTCCGCCTCTTGCCCTACGGACTCGGCTTCAGATCGTTTGTGCGCCAGCTTCCGCTCGAAGGCCTCAACCTCACGGGACTGCGCCTCGACAGTCTTCATGTCGCGTCCGATTGGCTTCATATTGTCCAGCTCCGTCTCCAGGTTGCCCAATTCCATACTCAGGCTCTTCACATGTTCCTGTGGATTAAGAACACGGTTAAATGTAACGAAGAATTTAAAAGGAAATTAGACTTACATTGAATTGTCCGACGACCCTGGAGGCAGACTCCAGCGCACTGCAGCGGTCGTCCAGCTTGGCTCGGAGGTCGTCGTATCTGTCCAGTAGGTTGTCCACACTTGTTTGGACGTGCGAGGCGTCACATCCTTGCGAGGCAGCCTCGTTGATCAGCTCGTGCGCGAAGGACCTAACCGCATTCAGCGGTTTCTCCAGCCGGATCGCATCTTCTCGCAGCGCCTTGATTCGTTCCAGTAGCTTCGGATCCCTGGAGGCATCGCCCAGTGCATCGTGCGATGCGAGACGGTCCTCGCATCGCTGCATGGAATGCTGCAGGTCACGCAGCGATTCGTTGAGTTCGGACAGTCGGCGATTGCAGTCGTCCAGCGCCTGGCTGCGTTCCAGGACAGCGCTGTTGAGGTCATCCCATCGCTGCTTCACAACGGCCATTTCTCCCTTAACCACGTCCTTATCCAGGTCGCAAGCAGCGACGAAGGTTTCTCCAGCATTCTTGTTGGATTCGTACTCGCCAGACCGACGCCACAGGTCGTTCTTGAACGCCTGGAGCTCCTTCACCTGCCTGTCCAGGTCCGACTTCTTGAAGCTGGACGGCCGCATCTTCTCCAGTCGCTCCTCCGCACTGGTCAGCCAGGGAAGGAACGAGTCCTGGAGGCGGTAGTACTTGCGGCAGTGCTCCATGCAGGTCTGGAGTCGGGTGTGCTTCTCCAGGACGTCCTTCCGCAGCTTGTCCCACTGCTGCTGGATCTTCTCCAGGGCACGCTGGACATTGCGCATGTCCGTCTTGCGAGTGGACTTGGACAGCATGTCCCTGCCCTTGTTCAGGGTCATGATGACCTCGTGTTCTTTGCCCATCACGTCCTTGTAGACAGCCTGTCGAAATGGAACAGTTAACATCCAGGATTCCAGTCAACAGTTTGCGTAACGTACCTCAAAGTCCTGGAGCTGTCTGGAGAGAATGTTCCTGTCCGCTGACACCAGCAGCTTCTCCGTCAGGTGTCCCAGATGGTCGTTGAGCCACCCTGCCATCTGCAGGCAGGACGCTTCGAACTCTCTGTTGTCCCTAAGCGACACTTCCAGTTCGGCCTTCATGTTGTCCAGCTTCTTCTGGAGCTGGTTGTACATCCGGCCAATCTGTCCCAGCTTATGCTTGATGTCCGATCGCGAACCCGGGTCGTCCAGAACCTCGCACAGATGTTCACCGGTGCTTTCAGCGTCCGCTAGCACCGGTCGCAGGCTCTCCAGCTGTTTATCCAGCCCCTGGAAACAACAGGACATTATATAAGTATTCAACGGACAATCGCATTCAACTTGGACAACAATACTTACTTCAAGTCTCTTCAGCTTGTCGTCCGGTTCAATCTTGGACAGAGCAAGGTCGTCCAGGTCGTCCCCAACCTTCTGAAGATGTTCCTGGAGAACGTTCAGCTGGTTGTAGAAGTCCTTGCTGACTCCAGAGGCAGCGTCCAGACTCTTCTCGCGGTCGTCCAGCTGTCCCAGAAGCTCGTCCCATCGCCTGTTGACCACTCCGACTTTCTCCGCAACTCTTCTTGCGTCCGGACTGCTCGGTTCAGCCCTGTCCACAATGGCCTGTCCAGCCCGGTTCAGGCTGTCCAACTGCGGCCGCTGCGACCTGAACTCCTCCCGAAGCACCTGAACCTGCTGGAGCTGGGTCTGGACAAGGCGGGGGTCAGATGTTATCGGACCCAACACGGCCATCATCTTCGCCTTAGCGGACAGCCAGCCTGAGAGCGAGTCGTGGGCATCGTAGAATTCTTTGGCGTTTTCCATTGCGGACATTCGCAACTTGCAGGACTCCAGCAGTCGTCTCCAGCGGTCGGCCACGTCTTGCACCTGGTCCTGGAGTGTGCTGGAGCCTGGCACGCCCTGCTTGCGGCGCAGAAGGTCGTTCGCCTGCGTCCTAGTTGCGTCCAGTACGCCCTGCTTGTCGTACATCTCCTCCAGTACCGCCTTCAACTGCCGCAGCTGCTTCTCCGCATCGTCCTTAGTCTGCGGGACAGCCTCGCGCGGCATGGACCGCTCTGTCTTATCCAGGAAAGTCTGCAGGGCCTTCAGGTTGTCCAGATGCCGCCTGACCTCCTCCCGCAAGGTGTCCAGCTCGGACTGGCGATCGGACAGCTTCATGCCCAGCAGCTGGTAGCGATGGTTGATCTCGTTCAGTTGCTGCTGAACAGGACTCATATCTGGGACGAGAAAGGGTTCGCATGAAGCGTACGTCACACCGGTACGGATCCATGCACCGAACTAGCACGTGCCCATGCAGCCAACGAATGCGGACGTACCTTCCAGCAATGGGAATCCGTCCTGGGAGGATCGCCTTGAACCGAACCCGCTGGATGTGGCGGGAGACAGTGGCGATTGGGAGAACGGTGAGGATCGGTTGGTGGTTGGAGAGGAAGGGCTGCGGGCCTCCTGCGACGTGCGACGTACTGTGTGCGTGTGTGTTAACAATGCGTCACACACAGACAAACCGGGAAGAAGCAAAGAACGTGCACAAAATGCAGCTATTCATCACTAGAGTTAGAAACCCACACTAATACTGTTAGCCGTTCCCACCTAATGTGCACTTGAAAATGTACGAGATACTCACATGGGCTGGTCGGGATGGACGTCCGCTTCGGTGGGCTGGAGCCGCGTCGTCTTGGGCTCTCCGGACGCTGCTCGCCGCGAACCAGCGCATCGTACGCAACTCCAAGATCGTTCACTTTGTCCACAGTCGACGCGTAGTCACGATGCTCTTTCGCTACGGGCTAATGGAACACTCGGTTTATTAAATCGGACACAACCAGTGAGCGTACAAACCTTGAGTTCGTCCCCTTGCTTCTTGATGATGTCCAGGTCCACAGCGACCGGGTTCATCCCATTCACTCTGGCTTCCATGTGAGTCAACCAGTTCACAACCTGGTCCCTCAGCCGCTCGTACGCGTTCAGCTGTTCCGCCCTGGCTTTCGTCAACTTCAGCCGTTCCTCCAGCAGCGAGTGCAGCTCCTTCCATTGCCCTTCGATCGCCTTCACCTTCTCACGAGTCGGAACTGTGTCCGTTACGTCCTTCTTTCCGATCAAGTCACGTCCGGTTAGCAGCAAGTCGTCAACTTCCGGCTGCTTCTGCGACTTGCGACGGATGCACTCGTCGATGCGGACAGTGAACTCCTCCACGTCCGTCTTGCTGCAAGCCTCGATTGACTCAACCATGTCAGCGAACCATTGGTCGAACAGTTGCCCTCCAGTGTTGAAAGCGTCCAGTGAAGCCGAAACGTCATCCAAGAACACCCCGCGATGGACCATCTTCTCACACAGCTTCTCAAACCGGTCCTGGACGTCCCGCAGCTTCGCGTCCACCTTCTTGGCCAGTCGCGGGTTGCTGGCGGAGTTGACCAGCTCCATTGCGGATCTAATGACGCTCTGGATGCTAGGTCGGTGCGTCTCAATGTCCGCCTGCAGCATCCGGAACTCCCGAGTCTGTTCGTCCAGCCGTTCGCGGTTCAAGCTTGCCGGACGCATCACCGCCCGCAGCTGACCCTCGGCTTGGGCCAGCCAGTTGGCCAGTCCGTCCAGTGCGTCCTGGACACCCTGGCTCTGCACCAACGCAACGTCCAGCTCCCGGACACGCTCCGAAAGTGCGTCGGCCATGCGTCCATACCGCTCCTCAAGCTCGATGGGAGCGTCCCGAATGGCAGCCAGTTCGGACGCAGGCGTATCGTCCGGCAGGACCTGCAGAAGCGCCATCGCCGTCTGCCTGCACATCTCAACCAGCCGTCCCTGCAAACGTAACCGTTAGCAACCGTATGTAAACAACCCTTGGGAAGAAGCCGTACCTGGGACAACACTTCGTTGTGGAGCAGCTTCGCCCTGGCCAGTTGGTCCTCCACGGTCTTAGGGTCGGCCCCCAGTGGCTCGCCCAGCAGTTTGGCCGCCTTGGGCTCAACCTCCCTGAGCCAGGCCCTGGCCCGCTCCAGTGCGTCCCTGAACTCCCGCTGCTTCGACCCGACCGAACTCAGCCGGTCGCTTAGCTTGTTCGCTCTCGACAGCAGCTCGTGATAAGCCGATCCGACAGCGGACACCTCCTGAGTTATCAGCGACTCCTTGGGCTCAACATGCGAGAGACGCTGAGGTAGTGTGGTCCGGAATTCATTCAGGCACATCAGATATTCCTGCGGACAAACGCAATGTATCATACCGCTTAAAGGTTACAATGAATGTGCCGGTCTTACTCGTGATTCGTCGACAAACTTCTGGACGGCCATGGTGAGGAAGCGAAGGTCGGCCTGGTGAGCGATGACGTCGCTCACAAACTCCTTCGTGCTCTCGACGGCTCCTGGGACGCGGCTCAGGTTGCCAACCGTCCGCTCCTTCTCCTCCAGTGTGCGTACAGCCTTCTCCAGCCAGATGCGGAATGCGTTTGTCTCCGTCCTGCAAACCCAACCGGTTAGGTCCCGCCCACATCAAAATTAATCCAGATCGTACCTGTACTTCTTGAGCTCGTCCAGAGCGGACGTGAGCTTCCGAAGCAGCTTGTCCGTCTCATCCGAACAGCGATCGAATCTGGTTTTGAGCTGCTTTGCGTTCTTCTCCAGCTGCGCAATCTCCTCGGTGGACAGCACCTCAGCTCCTTGGGACACCAGCGTCCGTATGTGGTCCATGCAAGTGCCAATGGGACGTGTGTTGTCATCCAGCTCGTCACGTACTTGCTGCAAAAATTAACATTACGTCCAACATCACCTTTCAAGTAAGTGTAAGTAAAGTTGTAAGTGTAAGTAAAGTTGTAAGTAAAGTTGTAAGTGTAAGTAAAGTGTAAGTAAAGTTGTAAGTGTAAGTAAAGTTGTAAGTGTAAGTAAAGTTGTAAGTGTAAGTAACGTGTAAGTGTAAGTAACGTGTAAGTGTAAGTGTAGTGGTAAGTGTAAGTGTAGTGGTAAGTGTAAGTGTAGTGGTAAGTGTAAGTGTAGTGGTAAGTGTAAGTAAAGTGTAAGTAAAGTTGTAAGTGTAAGTAAAGTGTAAGTAAAGTTGTAAGTGTAAGTAAAGTGTAAGTAAAGTTGTAAGTGTAAGTAAAGTGTAAGTGTAAGTAAAGTTGTAAGTGTAAGTAAAGTGGTAAGTGTAAGTAAAGTGCTAAGTGTAGTGTAAGTGTAGTGGTAAGTGTAAGTGTAGTGGTAAGTGTAAGTAAAGTGGTAAGTGTAAGTGTAGTGGTAAGTGTAAGTAAAGTTGTAAGTGTAAGTAAAGTTGTAAGTGTAGTGTAAGTGTAAGTGTAGTGGTAAGTGTAAGTGTAGTGGTAAGTGTAAGTAAAGTTGTAAGTGTAAGTAAAGTTGTAAGTGTAAGTAAAGTTGTAAGTGTAAGTAAAGTTGTAAGTGTAAGTAAAGTTGTAAGTAAAGTTGTAAGTGTAAGTAAAGTTGTAAGTAAAGTTGTAAGTGTAAGCCACGTGTACCTTCATAATGTTGGTCTGATTCTTCAGCTCGTCCACGTCCTCCTTCAGGATCTCCTGGGACGCAATCTTCTTCTCCATGACCGCGATCCAGTCCAGGAAGGTGGACACCATGTCGTAGCACTGCCTGTACTTCTCCTCAATCGCTTGCTACAATTACCGATGAGAAACATCGCAATTAATTCCCAACCACTCCCGACAAATCGATTCAATAAATTTTGCTCATTTCCAGAAATTGTCCGCAACTAATTCATCTGCATTTTAATTGCATGTTGCCAATTATTTTGCAGGCAAAGGTGTGTCGACTACATGTCTACACTTGTGAGTGACGATAAAAAGTGTGGCATGCTTCTTGCACAAAAAACCGTGTATGAAACAACACTGATTACGAGGATGCAATGTAATCGAAGGGTTGCAAGCAGAGTAATTACAGTAATTACCCCCAGGGTGTGCAGCCCTTCAATTTATCTAATTTCCATATGTAATTACAGTCATGAACGAGCCAACGAGAGGTCAACATGTTGTCTGCTGACCTCTGGTCCGCAGAGGAAACTATAAAAAAAAGAGTACTTAGCATCCCAACAATCAAAAACATGCAAGCGTATGATGTGCTCTAATGAACGATGAGGGGGAAAAAAATAGGCGTCGACGCTGTAAAAAGGAAAAACAATGAGCGCATATCCCAACTATGAAGCCAAACATGTTGAGATAAGACGAAATAAAAATGATGACAAAAATATTTCCCACACAAGTGATCCACATTTCAACAATCACACAGACACACTTTCGAGAGACATTTCACACCCTTTTAGTGAGCATCCCCATAATTAGTAGCGGCCAATTAGTAAAGCCGTCCAGAAAAAATGAGTGGATCTAGTTAGTGCGGATGGAAAATAAAATGCCGGTTACTACAAAAGCAGCCATCGGATGTCCATTTCTTTTTTTTGGATAAAAGCGGTACTAACAAAGAGAGCCAGCGGTTTGTGTCCCATGCTTTTAGACGGACATGCCACAACAGTTTGGGGACATGTCCGGCTTACCCTAGCTTCTGCGGGCATGATAAGACCTCGCCTTCTGGCCTCGAGGAGGTCAAGCTCCTGTCCGGCAGCAGTGTCCAGCAGGACCCCTGCATCGTCCCGGATAACCCCAGAGCGGACAGCCTCGGTGGCGGCCATGATGTTGCCAGATCCGGTGTCCTTTGCGACCACCGAGGTTATGTCCACTAGACCGCCGGACACGGCTTCCCTCAAGGTGATATGGTGGCCAGGACGGAACGGATCGTGCACAAGCTTGGAATCGACGCTGTACAGGTTGAACTCCAGGACTTCCAGTAGGGACAGGCTGTCCGGTTGGGCCACAACCAGACCGGTGTCCAACGCTTTAGCTAGGGTCACGGAATGACCCGACGCAACGTCCACGACCATTGACCTGTCCCCTTCCAACAACCCCGCTTCGAACGATTCACCCAACAGTACAAACCGCCTGTTGCCCGTGTCCTTAACTATTGCGGACTCCGGATCGACCAGCCCACATTGGACAGCCTCGTGCAGCGTGGACACCTCCTTCGACGTTGGGTCGGTGAATCGACCTGTCTGGACATTCAGATGACCTCGTTCGACAGCGACCGCAAACGACAGCGGCTCTCTCAAGAACACCACAGTCCCTTGCTCGAATATGATACACAGCGTCTTCGCCTTTCCGGTGAATGGGTCAAACATGGCCCGCTTCTTAAGGTCAATCAGGCCGTCCGATATGGCCCGCTTAAGTGTCCGGAATGAGCCGGTGTCCGGATCTTTAACCACTGCGGACTCGGGGTCGATCAGCTCGTGGCGGATTGCGGCTTCTAGGGTACACTCCTTGCGGGTTCGCGGGTCGTGGAATGTGCCACGGTCAAAGTCGATGGAGCCGCGTCTGACCGCCTGTTGGAAGGTCAAAGGTCGCTCTAGGGTGACCAGCAGCTTGTTCTGGAAAGCCACTTCCAGGGTGTGGTACCGCTTGGTTTTGCGATCCAGCACTTTCCCTCGTGGGACGTCAACGTCGCCATCTTCAACAGCCGCATTGATGCTCTTCACCTGTCCGCTAGTGGTGTCCGTTAGAGCGGTCGTATCGCCATCAACCAACCCATGCTGGATGGCCTGCACAAGGTCAAGCTTGTCCCCAACAAGCGGGTCAACAAACCGACCTGACTCGGGGTCAAACAACCTGGCAGCCACGGCCTCCTCGATGCCCATCGGCCGCTTCGCAGTCACAATCAGCGACCGGTCAAGCGCCTCCTTCAGCGTTATTGTCGTGCCAGTGTCCGGCATAACATACACGCCTGCCAGGTCGTCCACAATTCCAGCGACCACAGCCGGGGTCAGCTTCAGGAACATACCGGTACGCGCATGTCGCAGGATGGATCTGTCCGCAACGACCAGCTCCTGCTTGGTCGCATCGTGAAGGGTCAAGTGTCGTCCGCTGGCCGGATGGACAATGCGGCCAGTGTCCGGTTGGTACAATCCGATGGAGACGGCCTCGTGAAGGGTCAGCCCGCTCTCGACGTCAATGATGAGCTGTCTTTCCAGTGCTTCGGACACCGGTATGTGCGTACCGGCATCGTTGAACGTGCCCTGCCGCCTGTCGATTATACCTTCCCGGCATGTCTCAACAAGTGTCAACAGCCGACCTTCTGACCCGTGCCAGTAGCATGGCAGGTCAGGGTTGATCACATACCGCCGCATGGCCTCGTGCAAGGTGACCTTCCTGCCGGTGGCCGGATCAGTGAAGCGGCCGGATTGGTCATCGAACAGCCCTTGGTGTATGGCTCGTTGGATGGACACAGGCGCTTTGCTGTCGACGATCAACCGCATTTCGATGGCTTCGATGAGCATGACTTCCCGGATGGTGCCGCTGGAGTAGTCACGCACAACCGCAGTCTCGCCGTCCACCAGCCCCATCTGGACGCCCTCGGAGAGCGACACTTTCTTCCAGAATCCGCTCTGGGTGTCCTTAACGTGGACCGAATCGGGGTCGACCACACTGCAGCTGAGCGCTTCCTTCAGCGTCAGCCGGTCGCCGGTCGCTGGATTCAGAAACCGGCCGTCACCCGGGCTGAACACGCCCTTCAGCACAGCCTCACCCAGCGACAAGGGCCGCCGCACTTCGATCAACAAGCCGCGTTCAAACGCTTCCTGGAAATCCAACGACTTAAACTTGGTCTGCACTTGACCAGCCGTTGAGTCGACCACGCCTTCAGTAACGGCCTGAAGGAACGGCAGCAGCTCCTGTCCGCTCTTCACCAACGTTGTGGTTGGGTCTATAACACCCGAGCGAATGGCCGCACTTGTGGTGACCCTCTCGCGTGTCTCCGGATTGGTGAACGTCCCGCTCTTCGGATCGTACAGCCCTTTGTAGACAGCCTCGGGTAGGGACAGTTTGCTGGTTGCGGGTATGATAAGTCCGCGGTCCATCGCGTCCAACAGGTGCATCTCGGCGCCGTTGGTCGGATCGGTCGCCATACCCGACTTCATGTTGATAATGCCAACCTTGGTGGCTTCCGAGAGCGCGATGATCTCGCCCGACCGTGGATCTTTAACGGTCAGTGCTCGCTGGTTGACCTCTCCCTTTTTGACCGCCTCCTCCAGCGTGACCCGGTCGGTGTCCACTATCATCAGGCCAGTGTCCGGTTCGTACATGCCACGAGCCAGCGCTTCCTGCAGCGAGTATGGCTTCAGGGTGGTGAACAAGTAGCCTCGCTTGACCGCCACGTCTAGGGTCATCCGCACCGGGTAGGTCATGACCCCGTCGGTCGCATCAACCAGCTCGGTCGCAATCGCATTGGGCACCGTCACATTACTGTTCGTATGGTCGTCCTTAACACGTGCATGCGAGCAGTCAAGTACGCCCCGGTTCATACCTTCCTGTAGCGTAACATCATCGCCGGTTGCTACGTCCAGGAACAATCCGGTTGCACGGTCGTACACATGCTCAGTCACAGCTTCGATTAGCGGAATGGATGTGCGCTTGGTACGTATCAGCCCCTTGGCGACGCCGATGTCCAGCGTCACCGGCTTGTCCGCGGTTTGGATCTTGCCCGTCTTCGGGTCGACCACTTTCGGTATGGCAGCCGATAGCGGCTGGTACCTTCCGGATTTCGGTTCCTTGCATTCGGTGATGTCGGCGTCGACTATTCCGCGACGGACCGCCTCGTGGATGTCCACTCCTTGCTTCGTGACAGTGTCCATCACCAGCCCGGACTTGGGACTGTACAACTTCTTCTTAACGACAGCCTCGATGGACATTGCTTTCCGCCTTGGCACGATCATACCTTTTGTGAACGCAACGTGGAACAGCACTTCCTTCTTGGTCTTAACGTGGATGATAACGCCACGTCGGATGTCCACCATGCCCATTTGGACCGCTTCAGTCATCGGCACCGTACTGTCGGGAAGGCAAATCTGAACCGACTTGGGGTCGATAACGCCGGATCGGATTGCTTCAGACAACGAAGCAGGCTGCCCTGTCTGCGGATCAGTCACCTGACCTGTCTCCATGTCGTACAACCCATTCGCAACCGCTTCCTGCAAACTGAGCGGCTCAGTCTGCAGCGGCGCCAACACAGCGGGAGCGGCTTCAGACGGCTTGATCCATCCCATTTCAACGGCCTGGTAGAAGGTCACCGGCTGACCTGCGGGGTCAGACATCTTCCCCGTATCCGGATCGACCAGCCGCTTCTGAATGGCCTCACCCAGCGGCATGAAGTGTTCGGGCCGTCCCAAATCCTTCACCAAAACCAGCTGGGTGCTGAACACCCCCATGCTGATCACCTCGTCCAACGTGATCACCTCACGAGACTGCGGGTGAACAAAGCTGCCCAACGCCTCATCGTAAAACCCGTCACTAACGGCCATCTCCGTCGTCAAATACTTGGTGACAATAACCTTATGGTAAATCTCCTCCTCGACAACTATAATCTCCTGGTTGTTCCGGATCTCGATGGTTTGTGTCGGCTTAACCTTGCCCTGGTCCAACGCTTCAGACAGCAGCATCTTCTCGCGTCTGGACGGAATCGTAACGTAGCAACTCTGCGGCTTCAGCACGTTCTGCATTATGGCCAGACCCAACGGGAGCTTATCGCCAGGCTTCGGCTCTGAATCCGGCGGCTTCAGCTGCGGCGCTGAATCCGCAACCAGAGTGAACTCGACAGGCTCTTTCGTTGGTGACTTTTCAATCTCTTTAGTTGGCAATTTCGAGAGCGGAGCCACTTTTTCCTCTTTTGTTGGTGACTTTGGTGCCGCTTTTTCAGGCAATTTCGTTGGTGACTTTGGTGCCTTTGGCTGCTCATCTTTCGGTTCAGACTTGAACACCGGTGCAGCTTTCTCCTTCGTTGGTGACTTTGGTGCCTTCGTTTGTGACTTGGACACCGGAGCTACCTCCTCTTTCGTTGGTGACTTTTTCGGAGCGGTCTTAGTCGGAGCCGGTTTCTTGTCTTTCCGTGACTTTTTGATGGCGTCCGCAATGGCCATTCCGGCCAGAACCGGCGCGCCGATAACGGCCAGAGGAGCACCGATCACGGCCATTAGCCCCATTTTGGCAGCGTCCGCTACCGACACTGTCCGGCCCGTTTTGGTGTCCTTGTACTGACCTGTCTTTGGCTCGATCACACCTCGTTGGATGGCCTCGACGGTCTTCATCGGCTTGGATGTGGCCACGTCGTATATGACCGACTCACCATCGACAATCCCGCGTTCGATGGCCTGCGACAGAGTGTGAAGCTGTCCCGATTGCGGATCCCTGAACCGCTGCGTCTCCTCGTCGTATATGAGCTCGTAGGCTTCGATCACGTTCAGCTTCTTGACCACACGTGTCTTTTTAGTCTTTTCGGCCGACGGCGGCTCGTCCGGTTCTAGCAGACCTTCCTGGATTGCTTGTGCGACCGGAATCGGGCGTGAAGTGACCGGGTCGTTGAACATACCGGTTGTGAGATCGACCATTTGTTGCGTCACGGCTTCAGCGAACGACAGCTTCTGCTCGGCCGCAATTGTACGCTCAGAGTCGCTTTCGTCTTTAACCACGCCTTTGTCTCTCGCTTCCGGAAGACTCATGACCTCACCGGTTCGGACATTGCGGACCTCATCTGGGCTTAACAGTATGTACCCGCTTTGCAGCTCGACCGTCCGGGTGGTTATTGTCCGGTACGACGTCAGCGTCACCATTTCCGTCACCGTCTCGGACGGAATTGAGAGCAGCGGAACCGGCTTCACCACCAGCAGACCTTGCTGTACCGCACTCTCGATGGGCAGCTCCGCACCCGACTTTGGATCCGTGAACGTCCCTTTATCCGGATCGATCAAGTTGCACTCCAAGGCCTGCTGAACCTGGACGCTCTCTGGAGCCACGGAGCATGGAAGGGCCATTATGAAGTCCTGTTCAATGGCCTGCTGAAGCGGGATACGCTCGCCTGTGACCGGATGCGTGACCTGCTGCGTCTCGGGGTCAATCAAGCCCCGCTCCAGGGCAACCGGGAAGGTCATTCCAAGCGGTGGAAGCTGCTGACCTTCCTGTGCCGGCCTGTCGAACACATCCATTTCGGACGCCTTCACTAACGAGATGCTTCCGGTCGGCGTCTTAACCTCGGCGGTTGTTGGGTCGATTATGCCTTGCTGAATGGCAGCGTCCAGAGTCAGCTTGGCTCCAGACGCAGGCTCCAGGACAGGCGAGGTGGGATCCAGAATCTCGCATAACACCGACTCTTGTATGGTCAGCGGCGTCCCACTCTCCGGATGAATAATCCGTCCGCTTTGAGGCTCAAACAAGCCTTGCTGGATAGCCTCTGGAACGGTCAGGCTCCGAGCGACTGGAACCAGCACCTTTCCAGTCTCATCCAGTATTCCTCGCTGGACCGCCTCACCGATTGTGAGTATAACGCCCTTCTGCGGATCATGTATCGCGCCAGAGTTGGCGTCTATCTTCTTCGACTCAATGGCCTGCTCTAAGGTCAGCTGGGTTCCGTCCCCGAGCTTCTCCAGCTCCGTCGCTGTGGTCTCGTCCAGCATTCCAGTGTGGACCGCATCTCTTGGAGTGAACACCTTCTTCCGCACCTTCTGGAGCACAACAGGCTTCGGTTCCCTCTCCGGACTCTGAGTGAACGACCTGGCTCGTCCGATTGTGACGCAATATTTGGGCTCGGTCGTGACCCGACCTCGGGTCAGCTGCCCTGGAGATTCCTCCTCCTCATGCTTTGATTCGGGCTTATCACGGACCGTTTCCTCCTGACCTGACTTGACCTTTGACTTGATCGCATCGTAGGCCAGCTTCCCGGCAATGACCGGTGCGCCCAGAATAGTGACCACACCGAACTTGACCGCATCGGCCAGCGGAATGCGACGGCCCGACTTATCCTTGTAGCTTCCAGTCTTCTTGTCCACAATGCCCTTCCGAAGAGCCTCGTTAATGTTGAGGTCACGGCCTGAGTACGGGTCCTTCACTTTGACCTGTCGTGGCTCAACTTCCTTGCTTGTTACGGCGCTCATAAGGTCTGTTTCACGACCGGCCATGACTACCGTCGCGGTTTCAGGGATGAACATGATTCCAGGAGCCATCTGGAGCGGCTCGGTTATGAAGGACACTTGGCTGCTGATCTCGACAGCCACCGGCTTGTCACTTTTGGTGTCCAGCAACTCGACTCGGTCGGGCTTCCCTTCCTCTCTCGTGACGCAAATGACACGAGGCGACTCGGGCGTCGTCGCCGGGGACATCTCCTCAACAACCTCCATCCGATCGGCCAACACGACCTGTTTGGCGTCAACGGCTTCCTTCATGGTCACCTTCTTCCCACCCTTGCTCACGTAGTGTCCGGTCGCATCCAGGACGCCCTTCTCCAGGCTACGAAGCAGCGGAATGTCCCGTCCGTTATCAGAGTCCACCACTGTTGCGGACACGGGGTTGACAATCTCCAGTTTGGCACATTCCTCCAGCGACACCAGACGGTCTGTTCCAGGAATGGTGAACAAGCCGGTGACTGGATCGAACAGCTTTTGGTCGATGGCTTCCCGCAGGTAGTACCCGCCGGGAGGAAGCTCGACGGTATGTCGTTGGAGCGACATTGACTTGACAACGGTTGCGGTCGTTGCCGTGAAAGCCGTTGCTTCCTCCGTGTCCATCGTTTCAGTCTTTGCCGTCCGCAGTCTGGTCGGACGTGTCGGCTCATCCTGCCCGACTTTGATCTTTATTGATGTGACTGTCCGCTGCGGATCTTCCTTCCGACGTGGAACCTTCGGTGGCGACTTGGGTGGCGACTTTGTCCTGGACGGCCTCTTCGGCTTTTCCTCAACCTTCTTGGGCGTCGCTCCAGTTGCTTCCCAGCTGCTGGTCAGCTCTTTCTCCGCCGACACTTGGACGCTCACCGGAACGTTAGATGGCCACTCCGATGTCAGTCCGAGCAGTCCCTGGTTTATGGCGTCCTCAAGGGTCAGCACCCGGCCGGACTGTGCGTCCGTAAAAGTGCCTCTGGCTTCGTCGATCAGCCCTTGCTGCATGGCCTCCTGGAAGGTCATCTTCATCTCGATTCCGGCCATTCCGCTGGTGGTGACAGTCACATACCGCTTGATCGTCCGCGTGACAGTCGCTGTGGTCACGGTGATGTTCAACAGGCTCTTCAGCATGGCAGCCCCTTCAGTCGGGATCAGCCCGGAGCGAACCGCATCTTCCAGCGAGACAACCTTCCCCGTTTTCAGATCCACGACCTGACCCGACTTGGGGTCAAGCCGGCCCTTGAACACAGCCTCCATCACAGTCAACTCCTTCCCAGATTCGTCCCGAATGCCGACAATCTTGTTCAGCATCTCCAGTATCTGCGGCTGGATCAGGTTCTCCTCAGCGGCCGCCGCCATCGAAATAGTCCGTCCTGACTTCTTGTCAACAAACCGTCCGTTAGCATCGATTAGTCCGCTGGCTAGTGCATCGTTGAAGCTGATGTAATCGCCGGTCTCCGGATCCTTGATGCCGTCGATGTCGAAGATGGTCTTGCGTGACACGGACGTTATCAGGCCCTTATTGACCGCCTCTGGAATGGTGTAGAACTCGTGGTTCAAAGGGTCCTTAAAGCGTCCGTCCGGCATGATTATGCCTTCGACCAGCGCTTCCGAGAGAGAGATCAGTTCGTTAGTGCGAGTGTCAGTAATGCATTTGACTTCCGCGTCGAGCACGCCTCTTGCGATGGCTTCCAGCACGGTGATTCCCTCGCCGGTGTACGGCGACACGATGTGTCCGTCCGCTTGCACCATTTCGCGGTCGAAGCAGTCCTTCAGAGTCAGCGGTTTCATCACCAGTTGGCGACCATGCGCTTCGTCCAGTGGCATCGCCTCGTTAGTGCGCATGTCCACGTACCGGCCATCCACTAAGATCCCCTTGTCCAGTGCGGACATGACCGTCAGCTTCTTCCAAGAGCGTGTGTCCACGACTTCCTTAGCGTCCGGGTTGAGTATCCCCCGCCGGACAGCCTGGTCCAATGCGAACCGTTCCCCGGAGTCCCGATCCGCAACTTTCCCATCCCCGTCCAGCAAGCCTTGGTCCAGCGCATCGCTGAGCGTAAGCCCGCCGGACGCGGGATGAGCAGATCCAACTTCCAGCAATCCACGTCGGACAGCCTCCTGCAGGCTGACCCGCTCCGACCCTAGTAACTCCCCGGTGACCAAGTCGACCCGACCCATCTCGAGGGCCTGGCTCAGAGTCAACCTCCCACGCAAATCCTCCAGGACGCTTACCTTCTCCTGGAGCAGAATTCCAGAGCGGACGGCCTCTTCGACGCTGATGGGTCGTCCGGATGTCGGGTCGATGACATCGCCTGACTCGGGGTCGTACAGGCCGCGTTGCAGTGCCTCCATGACGGTCAAGGTCGCCTTAGGTCGCTTCGGGTCGGATATTCCGCTGGGAGCAGTGAGACACTCCGCCATCCAACCCGATACCAACCCGATGGTCACCGCCTCACGGAGGCTGACCCGACGTGACCCATCCCGCACTTGCCCCGTCCGCAGATCCAGAATCCCGCGCGTCACAGCCTGCGACAGGGTCAGCGTCTGACCCGTGCTCCTGTCCAGAAACCCACCATCATCGGTGGACACTCCGCCGTCCGTCCGCTCCACCCTCCGACTGGATCGAATCTCGGTGAACCTCATGCTCCCCGCAGTGCTGATCCCCGACCCAGCCTGACCTGCCTCCTCGCCATTCTCGCCCCCCACGTCGACCTGTCCAAACGACCCATTCTGGACAGTAATAGACCGCTTGATGGGCGACCCTTCCCGGCTGGAGATTGTCACCGTCGCAATCGACGTCCGCTGCTGCTGTTCCAACGGCGCCTCGCGGTTGCTGCTGACTCGCCTGGAATAACACAACAGTTGTAATCTCCACACCAATTATGGTTACTAATAAGAACGCTGGTTATCTACAAGTGACAGGATGATACCGAAATAGCTCCACAGGCACTGGAACGAATGTTGGTCATAATACGAACCAAGGTCAACTCTTGTCAGCACATCCTTGCCCTTGTCCTCTCCCACTTGACGCCCACACGATGCATCTATGCACTTCCAAAGCCTGCCTTTCAGCTTCTCCCACCCGATTCCGCCCGATACGGGCATATAAGGTTTAGGACCCTTTCGTATAATAATTTAACCCTGACATTGCTCGGGAAGGACGCCACTTTATATTCCGATGCCAAGTCTTTTCTCATCTATCCGTGCACTCAAGGTCTACCTCCCGATAGATACACAAATCTACTATGCTAATAGGCGGCTACAACTTCCTCATAGACTCGGGTCCATTTGCAAACACTTCATCACTTACTGCCGTTACGGCCACTTCCAATAATAATATTTGCGGCCCACTTATTCCCCCGCCGGCTAATTACTGCCTCCCTAATTATTTTTGGCTTAACCCGCCCGCAAGGCCAGCCCTACGCAATCTTCGGCCTGATTTATAATTAGAACCACTTAAAGAAACAAAAACACGGTGGAATTTAGCCGGTCATTTTTTTTTTACAACACACCTGCTCATACCCTGGCTGCAATTGAACAAAGTACGTAGAGCTCAAAAAAATAATAATTACACATGTTGAAGTACACACGTAACAAAATTAATAACTAGAAAAATGTAACCGACGCAACGAGTGCCTACGTAGCACTGTAAGAGTAATTAGTCCTGCCCAAAATTAGGATCAGAAAATAATGTGACCGGTCGCAACATGCGGCAACAGAACAATTAATTACAATTGAACATCGTACGTAGCACTGTGAACGGGCCCAAAATTAGTAGCGAGAGAAAAATGCGTCCGACGATTAACGAGGACGGAATGAACTCACCTAGTTTGTGCAGTGTAAACGGATGTGGTCCTCGCCCCGTCCACTTCGACCCTGGACGTGGACTCGGAGGAGTCAAACTCACTCCGGAATGTTCGGAACGACATTGGTTCCAACCCGCTGATGTCAAACTGTCAAACAAGGAAACAAGTTAGAAATCGTTGAACCCTGCTTTTATCTCCAGCCGACCGCACCCGTCAAAGATGCAAGTCCTTCGAGATGCACACTGCGAATAGATAAGTCGGCGAGAGGTGCAACAGATACGATCTCGGGTTGTTGGCTCAGCAGAAAAGGGGCGTATCGAACGCTGCTCCTCCCACGAAGAGGAGATGGGGGCCCAATGGACAAAAATGGTCAAAAGCGGGGGCCTCCTTAAGTGGTCAAGGACAACCACAGAAAAACCTGCCCACCCACACCATATTCCGCTTAAACCCACAATCTCTTTTAAGCTGAACTATTCTCCGCCCACGACCAGCCGTTGTCACACTTCCTTGCAAATCATTATTGGCCGCGCTCCTCCCCAACATATTCGCATTCTCTTCCAGCCCAGTTTCTCAGAACGTTAAATGAGCCGGACCTTCACCTGAATTGTCGGGGCGGAATATAACGAGCAATTTTTAAATGATGATGTCATTTGCTACGATGCAATTGTGTAACGCTGCATGATAGACTTTAATGTCAGATTACGCAACACTTTTTTTGTGTGTAATAAAAATCTGCCAGGGTCGGCTCAACTGTTCCGTAACACTTACGGTGCTAAACGCGATCAGCATACCTGAACACTTGGGTCGTCCTTGGCTTCCAGTTCCAGCTGCTGAAGCCTGGAGTACAATCGGTCCAGAAGCGATTGATACTTGGCGTTCAGAAGGTCGAGTTCCTGGCAGACGACCTCCGACCCCGGTTGGATCTTGGCCTTCTTCACAATGCTGCCGTCTAAACTCGGATGAACCTCCTCCAAACTCTCTTTGTAGTGCTTCAGTCTGATGTCATATATCTGGGGGTTAATTTTGTTAATTGTTAATCGGGTTAATCTAGGCGGACTTGTGGACGTTAACGGGATGAAAGGGCGGACGGTGCTTCGGAAAAGAGTCAGGCAAAAGGAGAAGCGTGCATACTTCGGGATATGTAATTTTTTCGGTTAAGGTTATGTTCCCCAATTAGGTCGTATTTACAATTGGGTGGTCATGCCCCAGGAAAATTTTGTTGTCCATTCCGTTTTTTGAGTTACCAGATAGAGATGGTAGAAGGTTTCATCATCCGTCTTCACGCATACGCTTAAACCCTAAAAATGTGGATCGCACTCGGAGCACACCCGCAATTTGCCTTACCTTCGCTTCACGTATGTAACGTCCTCCGTCCGTGTTGACGTGTTCGATCTGAACCTTCTTTTCCACGACGCTCTTGTACATTCGCTGCGGGGGAAATCCGAAGTGAGTTACTCCGCCAATTGCGAATGGAACCGAAGCACTTACCAGATGCGGCTCGATCTTCTCGCTCGCATTGGCGGACTCCATGGCTTCCAGTCGCATCAGCTTCCCGTCCGCTTCGTCCAGCCATCCCATCTCGTTCTGGTACGAGTTGTTGTAAGTCTGCAGAAGTTCGTTAGCAGCCTCGCAACTCCTCAGCCTGCGAAATTCACATTACGCCACACGTTCTAACCTGCAAATTCTGATTCACACTGACCTCTCAACGACTTGGACACAAGCGTTGCTCCACCGCTTCGTGATCCTGGTGACGTCGTCTTCAAGTTTGTCCACGTCCAAATGGCGACGTTGCGACGGCCTGGATTTCTCCACGAGGCGACGGACATTCCGGACGTCCTCGTTCAGCTGGTCGACAACATGCTGCTGCCGCTGGATGCTGTTCTGCACGTTCAGAAGGTCTTCATGCACGCGTCTGACCGTGTCCGGATCGGACGACATGCTGTCGTAGCTGGCCAGCTTCATCTCGAACTCGGACACGGCATTGGTGGAATCGTCCAGTCCCGCCAGAACAATCTCCACGCACTTCAGCCGTTCGATGTACAGATGCGAGAGCGACCAGAGCTTGTCCCACTTCTGCAGAATGTGGTCCAGCTTGGTCTGCATGGCCTGAGATTTCTGCGGCAGGCTTCGGAATGTCTTCTGGACAGACTCGACGTCAGGCTCGTACGACTGAAGCTTCAGCTCGAACTCCTTGTGCTCGATGACCAGATGCTCCAAGGAATCCAAGTCCTTCGGGATAACAGCCGTCGTCCTGGACAGCAACGTCCGCTCAACCTCATCCAGAGCGGACTGGAGCGAACTCACTTGCTCGCTGAACAGACGGGACACATTCTTGGTCTCTGTAAAAAAGGATATTTGTTAGATCCGGATGTGCCGTGCGATGGTGTAACTCACTTTCGGTGTCCGCAGCTCTTCGCTCGAACTCGTCAAAGAGGCGGTTCACCTCGTCAATCTCACGCTTCAGTCGTCTCAGCTGCGGATCGTTAGGGTCGCCCTCCTGAAGCAGCTTCTCCGCATCCTCGTTCAGAGCGCGTCTGATCGCATTGCGCTGGTCTGCTCCCATCGCCAGGAACTGCAATGAGTGCAATGAGTCTACACGTTCCGTATGTTCCGTTTGCGATTTCTTACCTGTTCGAGATTCCAGCTTTTGACGACCTTTATCGTGGCGAAGATCATGTTCTGCCTCATTCGAAGCTGCTTCCGCTGCCAGAGGGTGATGCAACGGTCGTACTGTCGCTTCAGCCGCTCAGCCGTGTCCACGGCTTCTTTGTCCGGCGGGGGAATCAGGAAGCAAACGCCAGGAACCATCCCTTCGTTGCCTGCCGAATCAGTCACGCGCCACTTAATGCGCTGGGAGTTGTCGTGAAGTACGCACTGGTCTTCCTTGCTCACGTTGATCTAAAAATCACCGCCCAATTAAAAATATGCACGGCGAAACAAAATAAGCGGGACTTACGTTCATTTGCTTGTAGGTGCATATGGCAGTGACGTGCATCGGACGAGTCACAGGCTGCCGTCTTTGCTTCAGCGGCACAATCAGCTGGCTTTGGTCCACCAGGACCTGGACAATGTCTCCGTATCGAGTCAGGTCCTCCCTGAGGTCCTGCATTTCCTTCAGGAGCTGCTCTCCTTCGTCCAGGCTGAACTCGGATCGGCTGTACACCGTGTTCAGCAGCTCATCTTTGCTGCAAATTAACACGACGTTACAAACACAGTCGGGTATTCCGAGTCGCAGCAACTTACTTAAGAATCCACTGCTCGCACTCCTTCCCCTCCTGGAAGAACCGGTGGTAGTTGGCCGCATTCTTCAGATGCGTCTCCAGGCAAAGGGTCAGCTGGAGCAACCAGGACCACTGCGACTGCATAGCAGCCATGTACGCCTCGATGCACTTGGCGGCCGGGTGATGCTGGAGGATCAAGCTCTCTCCGCGATCTTGCACAGCGTTGAACTGGATCTCCCGCTTCTCAAGCTCGCTCATCAGCGTCTGGAAACAATCAACGTTAGCTTCAAAACCAAAAGTCAAGTCCGACCCGCAACTGACCTGATATCCTACTCCGAAATTACGCTGCGTGAAAGTATCAGAGAGAGAGTGAAAGATGAAGGACTAGCTAAATGCGAATGAACATGAAAACGAACCTCGTAGTATTGTTCGATCTCGACCAGCTTCAGACTCTTTGCGCTCCAGTCCCTGGAGACCTCCACTTCCTCCTTCTCGTTCAGCCAAATCAGCTCGTTCGTAGCGGACTGTATGAAGTCCAGCAGCGTCTCCAAGTCGGACAGCCGCTTCCTGGAGGCGACCTGCAGGTCGGTGTAGGCTTTCTGAAGCTGGCTCATGTGGGTCGCGTACAGCTGGAGCTCGTCGCCATGGAAGTAGCTCTTGGCGGAAAGGCACTTCTCAACGTTGGTCTGGAACTTCTCGATGACCTTGTGCTCCCGCTGGTGGCCGTCCAGTTCGCCCTGGACGCTCGGGAGGTCGCTTCCGTACTCCGCGTCACGGAGGTGCTTCTGCTTGTCCTTCACCCACTGCATACACTCCTGAAGGAATCTGAAGTTCTCGTTGGTCTCAACCAGCCGGAGTTCAAGGACGGTTTTCATCTGTCGGGTGACGGTCTTTTCCTCGACCGGAAAGGAAATTGAGCTCAGGACGGTCAGAAGGCGGGTGTGCAGCAGCGTGCGGACGTTAACCCATCGCTGGTGCAGCTTGTTAACCCTGCAACGAATCGCAATTGATTAATAACGCATCCGGCAGATCGTACCCGGCTGAACTTACATTTTGTGCATGTCCGATGCTTGCGTGTACCTCCCGTCCTTCAGCATCTGGACATCGCCGAACATGGCTTTGATGGTGTCCTCCAGCATCTCCAGCTCCCGCTCCAGCTGGTCGCAATTGTGCTTTGCGTCCAGCGGATGAAGGCGGTCGATCCGTTTCGCCTCGTCGTCGATCCGCAGCTCAACCTCGTCTAACCTGGAGTCCGTCTGTTTGGCCTCCCGATGCACCTTCTCCGCGATTCGCTGGAGTCTCTCCAGCCGCTTGATCTCCTCCTGGATAGACTGATCCCGCTCCTGGTGGGCCGTCATCAGAATGTTCCAGTTCCGCTCAATCACGTTGATGTGCAGCTCAGATTCCAGCTCCATCTCGATGCTCCGGTAGTGCTTCTCAATGTCCCGATAGAGATGGGACAGCCGCTGCTTGTCCTTCAACCGGATCGGGACGTCCTCAACCCGGAAGCGGTTCATCTCCGCCGCAAGCTTCCGAGTCTCAATCAGCGTCGTTGGGAAGTGCCGATCCTGCATCACAGCGATGCACTCTCGCATCCAAAGATGCACCGAGCTTGCGATCTCACGATATTCCTCCAGTTTCCGCTGGGCGTCCTACAAAGAGTTGCGGTTAACATGTGGCCAATTAGCCGCAATTAAAAGCGTACTTACCGAGTCATAAAGCGGGTGGAGTCGGGGCGGATCAGGAAACACATCGTACATAGACGAGATGTAGGTGATCAGCGATTTCTCATCCGGTTCCGGTGTGTCAACATCTAAAATCAAACAAAGGCGTGATCATGTTTGCCGTCTTCCAGCCCAACTTACGCAAACTAAGTTTTTAAATCATAATTTCGCCGCATGTCAAGTTGCAAAATCATCTTTGCGAGTCAAGCACGCCCTCGACTACTCTTCACATGCAAATTAAGCTCTCCGGCCAATCAGCCAAGGTCTTGTCATCTTCAAGGCTAACAGGATCTTTCTCTCCCGTACAAATTTATGTGGCGTTCTCTGCTCATTACTTGTGCCGTACTGTCCGTTCACAACAATTGGATAAGCTTTGTAATCTACGAAATAAGATCCGCCTCTTCACTTAACCTGAAATGCTTATTCAACTGCTTATTACGTAACGACTCGTTACATTGCAGAAATTGTAATTCCATACAGCGGATATACAGTTTATGCAATTGCAACATTTCGTCGCCTTGACCCGTTTTTTAAAAAAAAAAGAGATTGAGGTCACGTTATTTACATGAAAATGTAGTTGCAATTCAGAGAAAGAAAACATTTACTACCGACTGTTCAACTGGAAAGTAGCACACCTGTCATATGCGGAGATGAATCGTGCTCATGCACGTTTTTTTAAAAATATTACCTTCAGGATCGAGAAGGCGAGTGACCCCGCATTCTCTCTCCGCCAATGTGAAGGCCAGCTCCAGTCTTTCCCTGATGGCCCTCCGTTGCAACGAGCGCCACTCCAGAAGATCCGGTCTGTAAACGCATCGGAACGTAAGCAAAAAGGGACTTGGGTTCGCAACCGAGTAACACAACCGTACCTGTTTCGATGAATGAGAGCGTTGAAGGCGAGTCCATCGCGCCAAGATTTGGTGAAGTCCACGACGTTGACGCCAGGGTACTTGTTGGTGGACCTCTGAGCCCATCGCAACAGAGCTTCCCGAGCGGACAAGTTGTCTTCCAGGCCGACAACAATGTCTGAGATCTGCAACAAAAGAAAGCGGCACATGTTAGTAAACGTCGACCCGGACGATCCGGTGCAAAAGTTAAAAATGTCAACCACATGCACTTCCATTATTATTATTAATCACTACAATTTCTTCTTCCTGATCATGGCTTTTTGTTCCCATGCTTATCAATCTCCGACAAAACTGTGAAAACAATACTGGAAAATTCTCCCACACCTTTGACCCGCAGCCGCTTAATTAAGCAATTAACGTTTAAGGTGAGATTGGCAGCACTACACATTAAAAAGGTGGGTACACGTAACAGTGCGGTACACACAAGGTGAAAGTGCACTTATCGTTCACACTGTTCAAACTGCCAATAAAGTTTTACTGTCAACCCGTCGCACAAATTCCGCAAAAAGGGACAGTTTGCAGTGCAGTTTCGACTAGGAAATTTTGCACACGAACAGCCCCAGTTGTGCGGCACAAACCAAATGGAGCACGACGGTTCCGCTTCCATTCACACGACACATTGTGAACGCACACCGCTACATACTTTTGTGATCAGCAGGAAAAATACTCTTCACTATTTTTAAGAACAAAACTTGGTGGGATTATTTGAGCATACAAGAGCCTAGGGAAAGTCACGATCCGGCCAAACCCCCCCAAGGATACAACCGCTCATTTCACGCTTTATGCTCACACACAAAAATCCGCTCCGATGACCAAACTGGGAGCATAATTATGATCCGCCGTAGCATTGGGTCGCTTAATATTCAAACGTTACGCAAGGAGGAAAAAAGCGGCATGACTCTCCGTACAAAACTGGTTCAATAAAATAATTTGGCCGAGGCTTCCCTTTAGAAGTCATTCACACCATTTTTATAGCTTCCTTTGCAACCGCTTTTAAATACCAAAGTACTGTTGCGGACCTGATGGCTGTCCGCACCCAGCAGAGTGGTGGACACATGCCCACCGCCGGACACCTTCTGTAGCGTCTGCTCTCCTCGTGTGACTGTGGTTGTCTTCCGGATGACCCTTGTGGTGACGCTCCTTCTGTCCCCTTGCTTCCTGCTCTGCTGCGTCTCAACCCGGGTGCCACGCACGTTGGTCCCAAGCGTCCGGTGGGTCAGCACTGAGTGCACCTCCTCCTGGTCCAGCAGTCCATCGTCAACACCTGATGCTGCTGCCGGACTCTCATCGTCCCCTTCCCTGGTGGCCCTGACGAACAAACGTGGTCCCTTGACGAACCGGTACATCTCATCCCACCAGCCGAAGACATGGAGGAACCTCTCCCTCCACCAAAGCCCAGCAAGTGTTGAGCCCCACCTGCCAACTGCTGGAGGGCAAAACGAGGATGGCCGACCTCCACCGAACGGAAAAACCCCCCGAGAGTCTCCCAGCCAACAGGATGAATTCGCGAATACACCTGCAGCTAGGTACGTGCAAAAAAAAATTGGCGGGGTCCGTTCCAACCAGAGTCCAAAAGAAATCGCACGTGCAAAAAATTGGGACAGTCATAAAATTGCAAACGAACTGCAATTATCGCAAAAATTTGCACACAAACATTTTTGTGCAAAAAAACGATCATTCAATGTGGTCCAATGTGCAAAAAAAGAGATTATCCAATGTGGTCCAATGTGCAAATGGTGACGCAGCTGTTATATTGAGGGTGACATGCAGGTGATGTCATGTTGGAGGTTATGTCACCTGTTGTTGTGTGGGCAATCTCATTGAGTATTCGCAACACGATTTTTTGCGCGCTATTACGCTCAACTTGTAGGTCAATTTAACGGGACATTTTTCGCGAAAATTCTTCTTTCAGACAATGCTGCGGAATGGTCCTCAAAGGGTAGGGCATCCCCAAGGCCATTTTTCGCGCATCTTTCTTGTGCAAATAATCACGCTATGGGATTGCTCCATACGGAAATTAAATGTGTGCATCTTCCCAGTGCCTATTTCGAGCAGGTGATGCAGCGTCTGGCGTCACGGTTTGGTGATGCGACGTCACTTTTTTGTTGTCAACTTTGGGACAACCTTTCTACAGATTCCAAGGACGCTATGCACGTGTGACTGTTCCTTCCGGTGTTTGAAGCCGACCTCGATGGGATGCTGCTGGAAATGGACCACCTCTTCCTCTCTATACTACAGATGATGATACTAATTGCTGCTAATTAGTACCAATAAGTACCTACTACTCCTAGAAGATGCGGTTTGTCCTTATCATGGTCATCGGGACACAACGTTCGTTCCCATCCTGCTGCTGGGGATGCTGGGAAGCTGCTGCGTCTCTTCTTTCGACGCCCACCGTCGTCGTGTCCACTAGTGGTCAATCCAGCGTCTTTAATCCTCTTAGGACTGGCCCCTCTGGGATGCCTCAACAGCGCCTGGATTATCTTCCGAGACATTTCACCTACTGCAGCACCCGCAATCTCTAATTGCTTCTCACATTATCTTTTAGATAGCTGCATGATTCCATTCCAGACGTGCCGATTTCAAGCGAAAAATTTTGCAGGCAACTGCAGAGACTTTTCCTGCAGATCTATCGACTGCATAGTCTTGGCCCCGATCCGCCCACGACCCCCCCCCCAAAATTCTTCCCAAAAAAAGGAAGTCTGCTCCAAGTCGGACTCGATAATTCATCGGCATCAAATAGGTCATCATATAGAATTGGCAGGTGCGACTCTGTCCCTATACACGACCTAGGTGCATGTGGTGGAGTGGGAGGAGCCTAATCGCCATCTGGTAGTGGCAAGTCGCACTACGTCCAACTGGGAGGAGCCTAATCGCCAACTGGCGGCCATTCGTACGACGTCCAAGTGGGAGGAGCCTACACGCCAACTGGTAGTGGCAAATCACACTACGTCCAGGTGGGAGGAGCCTATACGCCAACTGGTAGTGGCAAGTTGCACTACGTCCAACTGGGAGGAGCCTATATAAGCCAACTGGTAGTGGCAAGTCGCACTACGTCCAACTGGGAGGAGCCTAATCGCCAACTGGTAGTGGCAAATCGCACTACGTCCAACTGGGAGGAGCCTAATCGCCAACTGGTAGCGGCCATTCGTACTACGTCCAAGTGGGAGGAGCCTAATCGCCAACTGGCAGCCATTCGTACGACGTCCAAGTGGGAGGAGCCTATACGCCAACTGGTAGTGGCAATTCGCACTACGTCCAACTGGGAGGAGCCTAATCGCCAACTGGCGGCCATTCGTACTACGGCCAATCCGTGCAGTGTTGCCATATTTCCGCTGAATTTGTGCAGCACATTTTCGTGCTGTAACTGTTAATTTTTTTTTGTAATGAAGCAGGTAATTAACCGTTGCCAAATCGTTGCGGTGTCCCTGCCCTTGAGTGAGTTTTTTTTTTTTTTAACCCGTTACAAGGCCGATTGGTATTATCGGCAAATGTAAGTGACCGAGTGTGGTAGGCCACCTGTACGAGGCTAGCTCAAACAAAAACAACCCAACCGTGGAGGAGGAGGAAGGAGGGGAATAAAAGGCTCCAACAGACGCCATCTACCCAACGGAATTTCCACCTCTCTTCAACTACGGGTTTTCAACAATTTAAATGGGGGATGGGGGGGAACATCGAACAACAAAGTGAAATTAAAAACTTGGTGGCACAGAGAGAGCGAGCAATAAACGATTGAGGGGGCTTACCTTCCTTCCCTGGCGTCGGCAAAAAATCGACAGAAACAAGACCAAAAGTTAGAAGATCTTGTCCCCCAACTTTTACTTAATCAATCAACAAAACTCTCTGCCACAACTTAAAACAAATGGACTGTGACAGAAATAACAAATAAATAAAAAAAACCATGTGGTTGACATTTCACACCTAACTGAAAGCCCGCGAAAAAATTTTGGCAACTAAAAAAAACCACAACACACTGTATAACCTACGCTGGAAAGGTCCAGTCAATTCAGAAAGGTTGTCTAACTTTGCCCTGTTTAAATATGGCGTCCATGACGTCACTGGATCGAAGCTGTGACGTCATCTGATCGAAGCTGTGACGTCACTGGATCGAAACTGTGACGTCACCGTTCCAGGTGACGGCAGAGGCGCCATATTCAAACCCCGTTTACATATCTCGTAATTTTGTGGCCATCCTATAGAGCTCATTGTTAATAATTGATGGCGACATTTTTTTGTTGCAATAATGATGCTACGTCACAGTCGCTAATTAGCGGTGCATGCACATTAAATAAGCAGGACATGAGCAAGTAAATTTTTCTTACCTGGAAGTGGAGGATGATGGTCCATATGAGTCCAAGGGTCAGCTTTGGGTTGCCGTCGACTATGTCTTCGGCCCTTATGTTGACCAGCTTTATCTGCGATGAGGACATGGGGGGGTCAAAGGTTGCCACTGGGGAGGGTCAGCCACTATATAGATATTTACCTTTCTGTATCTAAGAAAATCCAAGGAGATCTGCACGTTCTGCAGCATGTGGAATCGCATCCGACCCCTCTCTCGAGGCTGGCAAAAATAAATAATTGCGGAGAAATTAATTAGCACAACTTAATAATTTACAGGTCATATTATAACAGCTCACCAGATGTTCCCCTGAGAGCACTTCCAGCAGAGAGATGAGGTTGTGTCCATCTCTAAGGTCTTCAAACAGGTCACGAACATGTTTATTTCCCTGAAACGAACAAAGCACATGAAGCTCTGTCAACAATGGCTCAACAATGCAAAAGGGGGTGGGAAAAAATAGTGCAGATTCAGCCTCTATAGAAAAAGGCACTCAGCAAAAAGCACATCGAAGCAAAAAGACTACTGTGTACACAGACCGGAACTCGATGCAGAACCGGCCCCGGAATGAAGTGGGCCGGTTCCGGATCGGGTGCCTATATTATAATTTGCGTTGACTGGTGAGGAGGCGTTTAATTGTGCAGGGGAAGGAAAAAAAAAGCATTAGAAATGTGTCATGCAGGCGACACACTTGCGTTATTGTCACACAGCGGCTCCTATAGACAATAAAACATATATATAATCTACGAGCAATAGAAAAGGTGATCATAGTAAAAGCCAACAAATCGTATTTGGTGATGGTGACTTCACAACGTGTGAAGGTAACAACACTGAACTTACAATCTGCGAAGAGCAAGTTTCGCAGCCGGTTTCGCACACGTGGAGACATGTATAGGTCTGGAAGGAGCCATAAAAATATATATATAATATAACAATAATTGTACCTCATTCCGATTTTTTTTTCGCCCACGATAAGTACTGTAACCGATTCAATTTGAACACAAACATCAGTTTACAGCGTGCGATATAAACATTTGAAAATGCAACAAAAACCAACCTGCATATAAGTCCAATGCTGCTCCGCATGTAAAGAGACATAAATTTGAAATTACTCAACTTTGCAACTTTTTTTTTAACGAGTAAGCATGCGACATCTCATGTCGCGAAAAGGGTCACGTGCTTTTTTTTTGCAACAGTGGAGACTTGGCAAAAGTGTGTATACCGCACTGGGATCAATATAAGTCTAGACCAGAATCGCAGGTCAAATTAACGCTGGATTTTCCAACCAAATGAGTCACACAGTGTCCACAATGATGTCCCTATTTGGAAACTCGCATCAGCATATCCTGGACTGTCCCACTTATTTCATCTATTTTTCCTTCACGCACTAGGTCATTAGCATGCATCCCCTAAACAATGAACGGTTATGGAAGAAGCGCGATGAAGCGAGGCCAGCGGGAGGCCCCCGACTACTTGTATATACCTCCCAATCAATCAATCAATCAATCAATACGCCCTGATCGGACAACAAGGTGCGGATTATTACAGCCCCCCAGTCCGTCTCGGGTCAATCACCGTGTCTGTCTAGAGAAAGTACAGGGTGGTTCCCATCCCAGAATTTTTGCAAAGGGCAATAAATCCAGCCTGTGACAAAGTGTGTGACTCACAGAATGTGTGTATAGTGATTGGCTTGATGGGTCTCGTAAAGGGCATGCCTTCTTTTACGAGCCACTTGACACCCCGCAATGTCAGACTTCTTTCAAGAGAGGATCCCCTCGTATAGGGGCATCGTATAGGGGGAAGAGAACAGGCTTTTTAAAAAACACCCATTACAAATTCAGCGCATGATGGACCCATTACATATCTACAGCGTAATTCGCGCAATTACCTCAATTATTATGAGTTACTATATACATTGCTCCAGGGAAGAGTGGCACTGCAGTAACGTACGCGCCCACGGATATTAAAGGTCCCGGGTTCGATCCCCACCCGGGGTTCCCCACCTTTTATCCGTGCAGAGTTGGGTCGTCTCTGGCTTCACTTCGGGTGGCAGTGCATATTAATTTTCGGGGGGCTCCTTGAGAATTCAGGCAACGTCGCAAGTTTCGCCCTGGAAATTTTTACAGCAGTTTCAATTAACCTGGGCACTGGTCCGTGTCACCGTGTGTTCCAGTGTGCTTCCGACAGTGTCACAAAATAAAGCTTCCATTATTATTAGGAACCAGTGGCACCAGGTGAGAGGGAAAGTCTCTACACTTTTTTTTTATCTCTAAGAGAGTTACAAGGCCAAAAAGCACAACGATGACTTTCGTTTTTCTAACCCGGCAGCATTGCTTCACAGCACATGGGTTCTAATTAATTGCGCGCAAAATGATGTCACTCGGTATACGTCATTCAAATCCAAATATCTCTGTACATATTTTAATCCCAATGCACTTTCAGCAGCATAACATTTCCGCCAACCACATAGCTACATAATATCCTCTTCCTAAACCAGATAAAGACACATCCTGTCAGATTTGCATCGTGTAGTGTCGCACTGGTGGATCCACCAGCCGATGGGGGGGAAAAGAGCGAATCCAAATGTGCCTGAAGTCATTCGGATGCAAATTTCAGATTCGCTCTTTTGCAGCCATTCGCTCTTTTGCAGCCATCAGCTCGTGGCGCCATTTGACTGTTCATGAACCGTGGATATGGAGGGCAAGGTGAAGGTGGCACGCCCTTTTTTTTTTTGCAAGACACCTCAAAATAGCAAAATGGCCGAACAACCTGTCTGGAGGGTGATGTTCAAGCAACACGCGAAACAAACAACGCCCAAATTCAAAATGGCCCTATAACAGCTTCTCTCCTTTTTTATTATTGTTGCAAGTAATAATTAATGCACGCGCGCGTTATATGTGCGCAGACACACAAGGTGAGCCGGCTTCTTGCGACAAACCGCATTAATTCGCAACTTGCTCATTAAGCTCTTTGCAATCGTGATGTCATCTTTGCAGCAAGTTTGCAGAAAAAAAAATCGCAGAGTAAGACCAACCTGACCAGCATTTAAGGTATAATCCGATCTGTGGACAAAAGAGGCATATCCTAAAATGGACAAAGTGAAGAAAGTGGGCGCCAAATCCACTCGACTTCCTGGCGCCTTGCTGGAGACACATGTCCCACACACACTGTCCAAAACTATCAAGACGCTTCCCCCCCAAAAAATCCGAGCATTTATGGTCATTAGAAGAGGCATAAGTGGAAGTAATCTCAAGAGTTCGTCCACAATTTTTTTTAAATAATAAATATTTTACATCAGTAACTCTCTCTAGAAAACCCCCTCTTTTTTAAATCTAGTTACTGGAAAATTCCAGCCTTTTTAAGGAGAAGCTATTGGAACACCCTGTGCATGGAGGGGGTAGACAACCTCCGCTTAAATTTTTTTTTAAATAAAAATATGACACTTGTGGATGATAGGCAGCCACTTTTAGCAAACTGAAAGCCAAGTGTTGTTGGCCGGATGAATGACCAGAGTGTCCATGCCCTTACTTTATACCCTCAACTCCAAGTACTGAGTAACACACAAGACGTAATCGAGCAACTTGCACTCTCCCTCCTTTTAAGGAAGCCTGAAATCCTTCGAGAAGGAAAAAAAAAATCGCAAAATCTGGTTCCGTTATTCAGTCGGCCATATCTTCCCAAAATCTCATATTGTGAAAGTTGGTCGTTTTAGCATATTTTTTCCGCCAATTCGCGCCAATTCCAGTCAATAATTCCAGCGACAAATAATTTGTCTATTAATTCATCCATGCAACTTTTGCATATGCCATTAATACGAACAGTATTTTCCGCAAGAAACGAAAGTGATTCGCGGTAATTACCGGAGTTGTCCCAATTTTCACTCCGATACGTCAACAATCTATGCTAAAAAATTTATGTCCTGTTGTCTCAGCACCTGTCGCAGGTGTTGCAGCCAGGGCGTCACCAACTGGAAATTCCTGTATGCAAAAAAAATTTACCCCACCCAAATATTGCAGAGGTGGTCGCAGCATCACACATTCTGACACCCACGCTTTGAAAGCTAAATGCATTTGACATTCAATGGATATCAATCATATTTTTTTCTCTCTGAATTGTACTTTTTTGCCATTTTTTTTTGCATGGCAGTGGAGCGATGTTGCACAGCATGAATCACAAAAAAAAAGGTGGAAATAATAGCCGTGGGTTTCGTGATTGGATTACCTGGGGGCTGTAGGTAACTCGCTCAAGGTCTCTGGTCCGCCCTCGTCATTATTCAAGAACTGGCAGACAGGTATGATCAAAAAGGAAAGGAAGCCAAGCCCAAGAGAGCTTCGGAGGAGACCCATTCCGCTGGACTCTAACCAGCACTTTGCTAATGACCAGTCTTAGGATGCTCAGTGTCCATTAAGCATTTCCTTTTTCCTCTCCCTCGAGAAAGGGTTTGATCCGCCATTTTTTTTTTTGGCTTCAAAAAAAGACTGGTTTTCTTGATGTGTATGAAAGCGTGGCGGTTTGGGGGTCATAACGTGCTGGAGAAGGGCGCCGATAATTATTCTCCCGCTCAAATTTTGCACTACTGGTCACAAAACCTGTTCAGGTTTGCAGCTCATTAATTAATCAGCTACCAAATATTTTTTCCTCAATAACTGTTGGGCAATCAGGAAAATGCTGTCACCACTTTTCAAAAGTTAATCCCCCCTTTTTTGTGACGTTTTCCTCACATTAATCTTGACAGCTGATACATCTATCTCCAACTAAGTCACCGGCAAAGATTGCGTAAGATGGTTTTCTTGTAACTTTTTTTATCCCCCTCCCAATGTGCCACCCTGTACACACAAAAAAAAGACGTGTGTTTGAATCGCTAAGAGGTTGAGTGACCCCATTTGAAAAGGTGTTGTCCAGCATCACACACACGTGGTGGTTTCTCTGGCAACATTGTAAAGAAAAAAAAGAGAATCCTTCGCCCACATATCATCATCATCATCATTTTTCGATGACGAAACTGCGACCAATCCCACTCTCTGCCCAAAATGGGGCACAAACCAAGAGAGGCTACTACCCACTTCATGACATCTTGTGACGCAAGGCAATTGTGACGCTGCGATGGCCACGTGGGTTTTACACTACTCGCAAAAAAAATTGCACAACTAAGAGTGGGCACGAGAAAACCCACGCGACCAACAAGCTGATAAATTTGTAATCGAACTGCAATAATATGCAACAAGTACTTTCACCTGCCATGATGTTGCCAAGTTCATACATTGTTTGCACTGACGTCACTCACTCGGAATACTAATTTGGACGCTGTTCCGCTCGGTTGAGTACGTGTGAAGAAAAAAAATTGGACAAAGATTTTTTTAAAAAAACAACCTGTTGGAAGTACAGGATGTATTATCCGCCGAATATGACATATGGCAAGTGTGTGATGCCTCCTCGTGCGCTCTGTACACTCTTTTCGAGTTCAACATCCTGAGGCTCATCTGCCTGCAATCTATAGATAGCCAGCTGTGTGTGAATGCAAAGGAACAGGGCAAGATGCCAGAAGTTGGGGGACGCCTAATCTTCCGTCATCAAAAGAAAGCTCATTCCAACCAATCCCAAAACCGAGCAACAAACACAGTGTACAAACACACATTGGGCTGAGTAAGTCAAACGAGACGACTTCCAAAGACAAAAATGTTGCCGCGAATGCCTCTTCCGGAAGCAACACAGGAAACTGTCCCCCACAAAAAAAAAAAAATATTGGGGCGAGACTGTAGGGGGGCCACATTTTGAGCCTTGGTCACTAATTAAAAGGCTGATGAAACAAAAGTGACAAATGTAAATAAAGCTAGTGCAGGTGCTGTGAATGAGCGTTTTCTATAATTATTCCGAGCCCTTGCGAATTGCACAGGTGTCGAAAGAGTTGTACGTCTAAGTCTTCACGTGACAGTCCGGACGATGCACCCGAGTGTATACACAGATGGAGCTATGTTTACACTAGTGTATAGCCGACGGTCAAAGGTCAGGGTCTCGCCCAGATCACCCCCCTGGAGTTTACTTTTCTAACGTTATGCCGAAGAAATGTTGGCAACAATGTGACGCAAATCATGTCATCCCCATCCTGAATATATAAAGTACGTGATGTGAAGGTCGTAAATGCTACAAAAAAATAAGTGTCATCGCGTATTCTTTGGGTGGAGTTGCTCAAGTGCGTCCTGATACGTAATCGAGACGTTGTGACATAATAATGGAGATGCTGTGCACCACCCTTCCAGATAATGTGCGTGAGTGTAAGTGTGGGTTACATTATAGTCCTTCTAATTGCGCGATAGATCCTCTTTTTTTTCCTGCATCCAGAATAACAATTGATTGGGGGGTGCTAGGCCTCAACCACATGTTATTTGGCCTGCAAATTATCGCCTCCTCAATTATACGTCCCCAGCAATTGTGACTCAGCCAATTAAACAACACTTAAAATGGCGAAACTACAAAAAAAAACAGGGTAATTCGCTCCTCTTGGATTGTTGCAAACGAGAGTAACAGACAATTAGACATTACCTTCTTGAGATGTTTGTTGACCCACTTGGTGAAGGTCTTTTTCTGGATGGCGTCGCGTTCATCTGGAAAAGTCGTTAAGCACACGGTTAGAAAATAAAAATGCTAATTAGTGCACATAAAATTTTTGGCAATGATAATAATCCGAGCTGCAGTTTAACGTTACATGGGCTTTAAAAATGTACATCAATGAGAGCACATTTCTTTTGACATTTTCCTGCAATTAAAAAATTTCATTGTTAACTTAACACCAGTCCAGTGCTATCCATTTTTATATCAATGTGCAGGATGGTGCATTGCCCCAAAAAAATCAATCGATTAAATTAATTAATTAAAGGTATGGAAAGCACTGGCATAAATGATTAATATTTAGCTCACCAAAAAAAAAAAATAATCAAACAGACAATACCACATGAAAACATTACACAACTGTAATCATACAAACACGTCACAGCAAATATGTAAGTACTCACTCGCACGCTACTAAAATTACCGAATCTACGTAATGCAATAAAGCGATGGCAAATCAGAAGATAACCGACCCGAGCAAGGTCAACAGGTAAAAAAGATGACCGCAAACCTATATTAATAACACGCTCGTTTTTAGCTCAGCTCATCCGTGCCTAATAGTCAGTTTGCAAGGGACCGATAGTCTTGAAGGTGTAACGACACCGAGTGCTCGCTCGTTTATTTATTTATTTATTTTTATTACCGCGGTGTTGTTCGCGTGACGGCAATTGCGACGAGGAGGTTACAACAATGTCGATGTGGAAACAATTACTTCGGGCCATTAAAAGACGTGACGACAGGTACTTCAAAGGTGACGCAAAGATAAGCGCGGGCTTATCCTCAAATGCAAAACTGATACGTACAGTAAAGTACTTGAAAATTCGCCAAAAAAAAATCTGCCCCGCAATTATTATAATGGATGACGCCCCGGTATGGCTTCAAAAACAACGCGAATCGTATCAGACCGATAAGATTAGAATAATGTACGTGCCACATTTGGTTGCAAATTTATTTCCAGCACACACAATGTTGCCAAATTTGTTCATTCCCCCGGCCGTACACGAAAGGTGAACGAACCAGATTAAGGCTCACATTACGTGTGATTGAGAGCTAGTTGAATGATGTAAGTGTTTCCAACCCACTGGATGTCCCACAGCAGAAGGTGCCCCTCCCAGTGACCATTTATATGTACGGAGGCGGACATTACAGCATGTGATACCAGGGAACCCCCCCTTTATATGGACAAGGCCCCCCCGAAACTTTGCGTGGGATATACTTTTATATAGGTCAAAACCTGCGCACAAAAGAAGGTGCTGGAAGCTTCTTTTCCTCTTTTCTCACATTAAAAGAACTTTGGGAAAACTTTACACGACCTCACGCTTGAACTGTACCGGTCTGTCGGGTACACACAACACGGAAGAATTAGCTCATTCCCCATCCAAACAATGGCCCCCCAAAAAGACCTTGGCCACATGTTCCCTGAAAATAAAGGTGCACATGCTGTGCATCATGCGTGATGAATAAAGGGTTAGCAGCAAAGTGCACACGTCCAATCAAAGGGGGTAATCACTTCGGTACTCCGGTGTACACCTGCGAGTGGTACTCCTTGAATTTGGTACTCCATAGTGTACACTTTCCAGTCTAGTGATTACCCCCTTGCATCCAATGGCTCCGTCAGAAGGGGGTGTCATCAGCAGGCCAAAAATCCACATAGAGAATTGATATAACGAGAGAGGAAACCGTACCTACAATGTTGATAAAGAACGTCCATAAATCCCACAAACCTTTGAACTTGCTAAGGTTTTCTTCGTACCCGTACTGGGTAGGGTCGTAGATTTGCCCGTGGGCAGACTCCGAGGCGTCGTTTGGGTCGAACCCAAGACGGTCCTTGTAGTAGGACTGGTTCGACATTATTATCTCCTCCTTTTTTTATATATGTGTAGGGAGAGCCCCTGTCACTAATTCCACTCTCCGGAGATTCCACTATTTGGTCGGTCGCTGGAGGAGATCACTGCACGTCACTTTCTAAGGAATTTCAACACTTTTAAGAAAAGAGATAGCTCAGCCATTCATATCCCCCACTCCAAAGATTTGGTCCGTTTCACACAACGTACAGGTCAATGCACACGTATATCAAAACTACTGGGAAGTCACGTCATTTCGTCTCAAACTGCCTCCGGATGACCACCTTCCGAAATTTGCCTCTCCTTGACCACCTACTGAAGGTAGTCAAGGAGGGGCAAATTTCACGGGGGCCGATACCCCGGGGGCGAAATGTCCGGGAGCGAAACGCCGGGGGCGAAATGTCCGGATTCCTGTGGCGCCACCAGTGCACTGTACGTTGTGAAAAAGGTGATTTAAACGCACCCTGGGGGGGTCAACAAATTTTGGGGGGGTCAAGAATGGCGAGGATATAGCCTGCAGGCAGGACTAGGGGCAGGGGATCAGCACGCGCCCTGGTCCTTGGGCTGTTGGGGGCAGACTGAGAGAGAAACCCCCAAGTGGGACAAACCGCCTCTCAAAGGGCTCAAACCAACCAACCAACATTCTCCGCCAACACACAGCCTCCCCAGCCCAGATGGCCTTTTAGGGAATTCCTCCTATATAACCCCCTCCTACCATCCTCCACCCTTCTTGTCTTTTCTTTTTGTTCTTCGCACTATATTGCCAAAGAGTTAGCCAATCCCCAGTTGGCAGGGAGATATTTGCACTTTACTGTCCCTTCCGGCAACATCATACCCGAATGTCACCCCCCCTTTCAAGTGGGACGCTGCATTTTTTCGTCGCCTACTATACATTTCGTCATCACAAAATCGCGTAATCTAGACCTGCCCACTCTATAGGAAAGATCAGGTGGGAGTCATTCAAAGTCAGTGGCTGGCTGTCCCCAACTGAAGCCCTTGCATCAGGTCGGCCCATTCAGTGGGAGGGAAGCGCATGAAAGTGAACCTGACAGAAATGAACATATTCAACTGAAAAATGTGCTACGTACAGCACAACGTGAAATGTGCACAGCTGCTGGCATATGAGTCAGATCCAACAGGTGGATCTATAACCACATGTATAGTGGAATTATCGCGAATTTGGTCCTGCAGTGCCATGACATATTTAACTACGAGATAAGGACCCCTGTGCGCGTCACATTCCTACCCATGAGAGAGATGAATTCTCATTAACAAATCTCTTATCTCTCAGTCATCCAGTAACAGGGCAAGGACCAGTACAATGTGATGTCACACTCTCATGCGAAATCTTCCCAGAACTTTAGTCATGCGTGCAATACCGCATAATTCGCACATTTCTAGGTTGCCATGTCACGTTACCAGCAAATCATGCGTTAAAAAATAACGGGGCAGCATCGAGGGAGCTGATTGTCTAACAATAAACGCGCCTACGTCACCGGAATTAAACGGCTTAATTTAGGCTCAAATTCAATGAGATTGTCTAACAATAAACGCGTCTAAATATTCTGACGTCACCGGAATTAAACGGGGCCTAATTCAATGAGATTGTCTAACAATAACAGCATCTAAATCTGTGCAAATTTTTGGCCGGATATTTGATCGCAAATTAGTACGATGCCGAATGATATTTCAGCCAACAATCGAACACAGGCGCAACTTACTAATCATAATATGCGGCCAGCTGCAAAAAATCATACAGCGTATCGCTTTTCGCACGCATAAAAAACCGACGCCTTTTACGCTTTATTCCTTCGAGGAGTTTTTGCGAAACTACAGTGTATATCCTCGAGGCGTAACAATTGGGCAAAAATACTCAATTTTTTTTTGGGCACACCGCCTGAATTTGGCACAATAACAAAGGCTGCCAATTAATCCCCCACAAAACCGTTGGGATGAATACATGATAAGACCATATGTCACGTTGTATTCCGCAAATGGAAGCCCCCCCCTGGCTCACTGCAAAAATTGATGGGGGGAATCCCCGTGATATTCCGCGAGAGGGACATCGATTGGCTGAGCTTTGTACATACGACATGTGGGTACGACGATCCACATACTCACACGCACTTTCACATACACACAACACGTGTCCGCACCACCGACACCGGTATACAACGCCACATTGTTCGAGGTCCGGCTCAGGCTGCCGGCCTGCTCACTACTATACTGATGATGGTGCCACACATTCACAGAAGGGGCTTGGAAGGTGTGGTGGGAGAGAGAAAAAAAGGGGGGTTGAGAGAGAGAGAGTGAACAGGATGTGGAGAGGGGGGGGGGGGGG
>KZ538121.1:51659-88588 GCA_000934665.2 Catajapyx aquilonaris
GGGTGAACTACAGAGGGTGGGGGAATGCACTTCACGCTACTTCCAACTCCCTCTATCTGCTCGTGCAAAGACCTAGCAACAAACTCTCACAACACACACTCTCTTAATATGAACACAACACACATCAATGTGATGACTATTTATATGCAAAATCACGATAACTGTAGCGCTCATGCACACTGGCGGCCGAAAGAGCGAATCCAAATTTTCCCCCCAGCTCCAGATCATTTCATCATAAAAACCATCATTTCCTGGCTGGTACATAGAATGTTGTGTGTCACATTCACAGCTAATCACTGATTTAGTTAATTAGTGAGAATGCCGTGACAGCATGTGGTCCTATAGCTCGAAAGACTACATGACATCGCCGACTAAAAATAAATCAAAAAAGTGGCGTCACAAGTCTTGGGTCTTTGGTGACACAATAGAAAGTGACAACACTCTGAAGGATTTATATATGTCGAGACCGTCCAAAAGAAGGAACACTCTCGCGCCACCTGCTGTCTCATAACGACACTCCACCAAACCAGTTGGCTCCATCTACCGCTTCTTCAGACACGAAAACACTCGAACCATAACGCGAGTTTCACCATTATTTTCGCGGAAAATCCTTCATTTCGATTGTTGTCAACAATGGTCGCCATGTTATAACGCGGTTTCTAAATTTTAAACCACAAGTTAAACCCGCAGTTAGCAAACTGCCCGTTAAAAATATTTGGAGAAGATCAGCAATATTCCCCATCATGATTCGTCATAATATTTTCCTCCTCGCAGGTTCTTTATTTGTATCTTTTTTTTCTCTACCTCTCCAACGGCCCTAGATTTCTCCTGTGTTGAGCAATGGACCTTGATTGCTTCTATATTTTTTTACTGAAATTGGTTACACCTTCGCGATTTTCCGCGCTTCGATACCGATTTCAATTACGCGTGCAAAAAAAAAAAAAAAGGCCGCTCCATTTTTATTTTATTTTTTCCACCCAGCAGACAATATTTGCAGAATCTATAGATCGAGGACGCCCATGGAAATTGAACAACAATGGACCGAAAATCAAGTGAGATAAATCGACAATAAATTCGTTGAAATCGAGTCCATTTTAATTATTGGGAGAAAAAAATTAATCGCATAATCGCGCAGCATTTGTCCGGTTAATATTGCCCACCCTGTACCACCTGTCTCGTTACGCAAAACGGGCGTGTGAACACAATTCTCATTAGCATCAAGACTCATTAGTTATTATTGTTATTTGTGATGCACACAGAGGAAGTACTTGTATGTCGTCGGGTGCGGTAGTTGAGACGTTAAAAAGTTTTGATGCAATTCATGTTGGCATGATGCAACGAGAGAGGCTTCCAAGGACGAACGTTTTGTCTTGATTTATGTACCTTATATTGTGTATGGCTACCGGCGCTTTTCTCATTGCGAAGTCTCGCAAAACTGGATGACCGCATGTCTATATACAGGTCAGAGCACGTGACTTGGAATGTCCTCCTTTTCTATACAGAGAGATATCAGCAGGACACGAGACATTGTTCTCTCTCATTGCAAAAACGAGTTGCAATTTCTTATGCATGGATATGACCCAACTGACCTCAAGGTCTCTCTCATCACTTTTGAGTGCGTAGGGCGTGAATTGTTTAGACAATTGTACCGTTTGGAAGGCGTGACATAACGAGCGATCATTATTATTGCAGATTTTTGCCGACCAAGTGTGTGCCAATTCCATGAGACATTCGCAATGAGGAAAAAAGGCATGCAAATTGATGGCGGATATTAATTAGTTTTACGCCAAGTGCACACTACATATTTACGTTGTTGTCACTTATGTGTTCAAGATGTATCTCACGCAGGTGTGACTTCTCAGAAAAAACATACACGTTTTTATCGTGACCATATCTCGACCTTTGTGCTGTTGCGCAATCGATCGATCACATTTCCACGGGCTAAAAACTATTGATTTTAATTCCACAGGTGTGATTAATCGTTTTTTGCATGTTTTTTCGCTATTTAAATATTCACCCTGACAGCACATGGCCTCAGGGGGGGGGGGGGGTCGAAATTTTTGCAATCAATAATTGAAATCTGCAAAGGCCAGAAATACATGTGCAAACAGTGCACAAGTGTGTAATCTTACAACCATGTCGTAAAAATGTTAAGTGTCGCGAAAGAGAAACCACGCCCAACTATTTAGCAAAACAGTGGAAGAGCAGCCGGTCGCAAAATATTGGCGCAATTAGATGCGGCAGGAAACATTTTTTGATAAAATAATTATCCGAAGAATAAGGCTGCGAAGTTTGCCCCACATGATGCAGTATGACAAGAACCTAGTTGCATGCAGAAATCTGCACAGTGCAACAATGATAAGAATTATTGCAAAAATAATTCAGCTAATTATCCAGTCGCGTGTGTGCAAAATATTTTGGCCACACTGCATTTTCAGTCGACCTTTTGAAGCCAACTGCGACTCACCTAGATTGATTAGAACTTTTCGCACAATTCCTCATTGGCAATGCGAGCTGACCTTGCAAAAACCATCCGGTTATGTTAATTGGAACACCCTCCTTTATTACTTCTTTTTCCCGGTTTGTTTTTTTTTTTTGCACACATTTCTTTCTTGCACCACCCTTATTCGAATGATATGCATGTCATCAGCATCGCTTTTAACAAACACATTCGCGAATTTTTTCGCACACACATCTGCACTTACAGAGCAGTTGTTGACTCAATCAACCAGTTTGAATGTGAAGCAACTTGCCAAAAAAAATGCTCTCATCCTTGATTGCTTCGAGCAATTGTTGCATAACTTGCTGCGGTGTATGTACCGATGTACCGAGCCTTTTTTTTCAATTTAAAAAAAAAAAAAAACGATGTACTGCTAGTAATAACACCCTTTTTGATCGACTAGTCGGTGGCACGAGCTGCAATTATTTTTAAAACGTTTACAACGCCTACAATGCATGACACGATGCGTGTTACGGTATGGTTACCGCGTGCACTTAGCCTCACCCTCTCGGTACAAAACCTTGGGAAGTTAAATTGACTCATGAATTTCCAATCACGCGGAACAACCATCCCAGGCCATCAACACCCCCACAACTTCCTAATCAAAAAAGATGCTAATGAGAGTCATATGCAAAAATGTCTCAAGGTGACATGTCACACATTTGATACAATTTTGCTCGGTACAGTAAATGGTGTGGTACTGATGGCGCCACTGGCTAAGTAAAAGAGCGAATCGTTTCGATTCACTCTTTTGCTGCCACGGCTTAGTGGCGCCATCAGTACTGTACATTCGAATGGAGCCAGTTTTTTTTTCGGGTTAACGGGAGTACACCCACCCCTATACTTCCTGATGGGTGAACACTATAATATCGCACTTCCTGCTCCTCACAAGCCCTTAACGGACCCAACTTTGGAGACCAGCAAAATTTGTCGCACTTTATGTACTGATTATCCGAAATGCAATTGGACATTTGGAGCCAATTAGAATGGACCCAAACGAGATTCAGGTTGTTTTTTTGCCAGACGTACTACAAATGTCTCCGGATAATAAAAACGACCTCATTTTCTCATTCCTCGTCTTGTTTTATATACATTCCCCTCCAGCCATTTTAATCCGAGCCATCGCCCTCACTGATTTTTTATTTCGTGATATGTCCACACCTGTGCACTTTCACTTATTCGGAGGAGGGCCAAATTTTATCAAGGTCGTTAGATTCGCGAAAAATAATTGGCCACGGTCATGTCACCGAGATGTGCAAGGTAACAAGGCTTCTTCCCCCAAACACACCTGGAATATACACTACACAGACTAAAAATAGTGTAGCGAAAACTATTTTTAAAAGTGTCTGAATTTTGCCAAATGTTTCGCTGGAGAACTAATCCCATTTTTTTTTTTAAATGGGGGCAACTGTTGATGTCATGGTGGGGGAAAAAAAGGTGCTGAATTTAAGTGAAGCGAAATAGCGGATGTGTACCCTTGGAAGGAGACAGGGTGCACAAAAAGGTAAGGTTCATTTGCCACCCTCTGCCGCACTCTCTTCATTTGTACCCAACCGAAACGGGTCTTTGCACCGACTTGGAAAAAGAAGCTCTTGTATGGTGTGTGACCACTCGCGTGTGTCTTTGTACGCACACCATTGTTACCCTCCTCTTGTTTATTATTGCCTCACACCCAACCACAGGTGGAAGAACTTTCTATTACACCTTATTTCCGTGCGCATAATAACAAGATGCGATATTGAAAACACAGGTAGCAATCACCAATTAAACTGCCCTGTAATTTCATTCCTGATGAGTCAAAGAAGCGAAGGTCGTACACGTTCATGCTTTCATATCAGTGATACCACAGGTACAGGGGGCTTAACTTTTTATTAATCGGGCTAGGCCAGAAATAACGGCCTTCAAAAATATTCTCCCTGACAATCAACAATGGCCTTCTCCCCTTGACAATCATGAAGTCGGACAATGCCAGGTTTTAATCTTTTAAAAAAAGGGGGGACAGTTGGCAAACCTATAAGCTTATCAGCCTTTTTTTAAAGTAGTAGGCCTATTGTTTTAATGGCTCCCTGCAAACACTTTTTTTCAATTGCTAACTTTGTCGGCGTGTCGAGACATATCGGTCATTTCCTCTGTGTTTCAACCTTGATTCAATATCTAAAAATAAGCCTGCACGGAATAAACTGTGAGCTGTTCCTTGGGGCCAACCAATTGGGAATTCCTTAACCTTCCACCACTTTCAACAAAATAATATTTTAATAATTATTACAACGTGACAATGGCTGCTGCTGCACTCAGCTTGAACAGATCGATTCCGTGACTCATTCCCGTTCCCATATCTCACGTGATATCTACAAAAAAAAAAAGTGTGTTCAATTGAATTCATAGTGTGTGTATCACCGGACATTAGCCCAGGCGTCGGCTCTTTTTAATTTAAAAAGAAAAAGTGATAGGCTGTATCTTTTTTTTTAAAAAAAAAATCACAAGTTCAAGATTTACACTGGTTTGTACAAAGTCCGGAGATTCCATGAGT
Source organism: Catajapyx aquilonaris (assembly GCA_000934665.2). Lineage (NCBI taxonomy): Eukaryota > Metazoa > Arthropoda > Diplura > Dicellurata > Japygidae > Catajapyx > Catajapyx aquilonaris. The sequence continues at coordinate 56,690 of KZ538121.1, forward strand.
AATACAGATTACACGATGATATTTCCTTATATTTCAAGTTCAAGAAAAAAATGTAGACAGATCGGAATTCATAGTATATATAATCCGGTGTACCCTTTTCGAGTAAATCCGTCTGAAAATCCAGATTAAACCAATAGGATTAAACAAGGCCTATAACATGACATCATGACTAGTGCAGCTGCAGTCATGTCGCACTTGATCGGCTCATTATTCATAAGCTTCCAGTTTATGAGCATGCCAACTGTGTGACATCTGGCAGTCAATTATCGTGCAACAACAGCAACAATACACTCTTAAGAAATGTCCGGGTTAAATGTATTTATCCCGGAAAAAGATCACTTTTGTCATGGTTATTTAACCCGGACATTTCTTAGTCATGGTTAACAAATGTCCGGGTTAAATAACCATGACAAAAGTGATCTTTTTTCCGGGATAAATACATTTAACCCGGACATTTCTTAAGAGTGTAGACTCTCTGTGTGATCGCGGGGGTTTTCTCGTCGTCGGTTAAATCCACCTAATATTATCAGCACTTCAATTGAAACACAGGCTGGTCCTTAATTAATTACAACAACAACCAGTTGAGTCTTCTTTCCCATTTTGTGCGAACATGTGCCGATTTGGCATCGCTGTTTGGTTATATGGTTTCTCAGCTTTTTATTATTATTAGCTCTCTCAAGACTTAATCAAGAACCCCGGAAATAACAGAGCCAGGAATGAACGGAATTTACTCACGATCCGTATCTTGAATCCCACTCTATTAAAACCGGGCTTATTATATACGACCACGTCACTTTTGATTAAGGAACCGTACAGTCTGGTGCCAAAAAAAAAAAAAATGTGTGCAAAATACTGGATTGAAGCCGAACTTATAGGCGATTTATGGCGAATTATGCTTGAGATAATCGGTGGTAAAGTTGTACGATAGGGCTCGTCCTGCGCGATATGCAACACAGCTCGTGTTAAGGAAGCCGAAAAATGAAGTTTGGTCTTTAAAATTCGCAACCGTGCCACCCTGTATTCTGAGATTTATGATCCGGTCTCTCCCCCTGATTTAATTCGCAAATTTACGTCCCCCNCCCCCCCCCCCTAATCAGCAACGTCGATACCAATCAGCAATAAGAGGAACAAGAATAATTCCAGTTTCCGTGTCTCTGCTGAACGAGTCCGAAGGGAACCACCCGCATAACCCCTGCAATGCGTGTCTTTTAAAAGGGCATGGGTGGATGGGGGGCTGTATTTTTGGCAAATCTGTGCCAGGATTCGCGAAATGCCGCAGTTTCAGCGACATGGCAACACTGCCCGGTCCTCCCGACGAAGTACGTGACGGTCGTTGATAGATGGCGCTTCTCCGCCCCCTATCAATGCACAGTTCTCGATAGATGGCGCACCCTACCTCTCTGCACAGTGCTGCCACCAGCAGGTTGGTTTTTTTTAAATGGTTGTTCCTGTCAAAGTTTTCTGTGTCAAGTTCGGGGTCATTTGAGTGATTGGGCATGGCGGTGTGTGACCAACGCGAAAGAATAACAGCGTGTGCAAATCCTCATCCTGGGTCGCGCACTTCCTCTGGCAATTCAGTACGGCTGCCAGTCCACACCTCCAGGGGGAAATCATTATAATGTGTGTGAGGGACGTGGTACTACCTGAATGTTGCTGCCAACATGGGAATCCCCCCCTTGGGGCCTGGTGTTGTAGGGCACACGTGTGCAGCACGGTGCACGTGCACATAGGAATGCACAATAACGAGAGCGTGCAATTTGACCTGCATGTCTGCTGCCGGACGTGTCATAGCGACGACGAGGGAATAACCTTGTAGGTACGTTACGTACCGGCTATCCGGAGTACGGCCCTGTCTGCCGGGTCCAGCTGCAGGATGCTGAGCGGCTGCTCCCTGGACCACTCCTCCAACGTCAGCTGGTAGTGCTGCACTTGACACTGCTGTTTATGGTTACTACCACTGTTATTGTTGTGCTGCTGCTGCTGTCCCACCACCGCAGCAGACACGTGCTGCTGCTGCTCACCACCATCCATTGTTACAAACTAGTACCGCACAACAACAGCAGGGACAAGTGTGGCAACGACGCATCGACGCCGATCGATCCGACGACGGCGGCGGTGATGACGGGTGGTTGCTGTGTCCGTGGTCCCTGCTGGGCAGCGGCCGTCCTCTCCATCCAACTGTACAGCATGCCGCACACTACTACTACCTACTCCAAACGGACCGCACACTCCGACGAACTAGTATTCATGTCAGGCACTCTCCCGTTTCCATCCATCGCCCGAGGCAACCCCCTCCGTCTGCAAAAAGTAACCTCACACTGTTAACCAGTCTGCTGCTGCAACTATTAATCTCTCTCACACACAGAAGTAGCATAGCAGCTGACCCAATAACAGCTATCGACGGAACACACAGCCCAACAACTAATATAGCAGCTTAAGCGTAGCATTTCAGTAGCTAATGTAACTGTTGGATGGATGTCGCTATTAGCTACTTAGAAGTAATATTTTTGGAGCTAATGTGTGTAGCAGCTTATAGTAATGCTGGGTAGCTATTGATTGGCCCAATAAATTGATGATGATGATGATGATGATGATGATGATGATGATGATGATGATGATGATGATGATAAATACGCGGTGGATTCCAGGCTGGAACTTCCAGCCAGTTCCAGCGCCCGTGGACTGCATACGCAGTTAGCGTAACAGCTACCCTGACAGAACCCGCCGACTAATATAACCAAATGCTAGCCCAACTGCTAGCGGCTGTTTGGTCGCAACTGCGATATTAGTAGCCGATATAATGCGGGATAGCTGTTAAACGGCGGTAGCTGATAAATAGCTGTTGGCGTGTAGTGTGTGGCGATTGGCCGCCAGATGGGAGGTGGGTGGTGTCTACGGGGATGACGTCATCCCAGATATGGACTCAAAATGGCGGCCGCAACAGCTGATCTACAGGAATGGGAGCGGGCTTTTTAAAAAAATTACCTGTAATTATTGACTAGATGATTTTTATTGGCGTATGAACACAGAAAGGCATGGACTAAATGGACGGATTTAAAACTGTGGGAGCTCCGGAAGGTCCACGGAGAAGTCTTTCAGATGCGGGACGTCCGCTGCGGCCACCACGCCCCAGACGGCTTCCAGGTTGCGGTTCAGCTGGCTCTTCTCGGCCTCCAGGGCCACCACCACCTTCTCCTTGTGCCGCAGAAGCCCCTTCAGTCGCCTGGCCTCCTTCCGGTGTTCGTCCTGACCCCGCTTCACAGCCACCTTCGTCTCCTCCAGCTGGGCTTTCAGCCGCTGCGTCCGCCTTGTCCACTCCTGCCGCTGCTCCCGCAACTTGCGCCGCATCTTGAACAGCGAGTCCTGAGACAGCCTCAACCCCTTCATGTTCTCACGCTCGTCGTCCAGAAGCTTCTCCAGGGACGCACGTTCTTCCAGTACATGCTCGGCCAGCTGGACCACATCGGACACGTAATCGGACGCAGCCCACTGGCTCCGTTGGCACTCCTGAAGCCGGCGGGTCAGCTCACGTATCTGCGCAAAAATCAGATAGTCATTCATGCAATGAGAGTTAAAGTCGTAGACAGCGTACCTCAGACTGGTGCACCTGAAGCTGCTCAGCGGCCGCTGCCAGTTTGGATTCCGACCGGATCTGCTCGGCGCCAGCTTCAGCCAGCTGGGCGTTCAGCCGCATCTTCTCAGTCTCCGAGGCAGTCAGCTGCTCCGAAATTCGCTTCCTTTCGCTCCTGTAGTTTATCTTCAGCTCCTCAAACAGCTGCTTGCATTGTTCCACATCATTCTTGTGCTTCACTGCAGGTACGGTGTGCTTCAGCTCGGCCTTCAGTCGCTCGTTCTCCGCCCGCAGGAGCGCCATCTCCCGCATGTTGGCCGCAGCATCCTTCTCCAGCGTCTCCGTGCGGTCCTGCCATATGGCGCTCTCCTGAATCGAATTGCTGGCCAGCTTGTCATACTTTTCCCGCAGCATCTGCAGCTGCTCCTCCAATATCGCGTTTTCCTCCAGGACCAATCCGGCGCTATCCCGCATCTCGCTCCACTCGTCGTACGATATAGCGCCTTTGGTGCAAGCCGACTTCAGCTTCCGGTGCAGCTCCTCATTCTCCGCTGACGTCTCACCGCATTTGACCTTCGCTGCCTGGACAGCCGCTTCGTACTCAGCTATTGCTTCGTCCCTATCCGCCAAGCTCTCGTCGTACGCCTCCAAAAGCGGCATCAACCGCCTCCGCATCTTCAGTATCTCCCACTCTGTTCCAGCCCCTTCAGACGGTGGCGGACCGTACTTATCCCTGTACCCGCTTAACACGGAGTTAAGCCGGAAGACAAGGTTCTTCATCATATCCGCATCTTCCTTCGCTTCCTTCAGCTGCACCTGCATGCTCCGGGTGTCCTTCCGACGAGCCTTTGGAGTCGGTCGGGCTTCCAATTTAGGCGAATCCATCCTACTGTTGGTTTGCTACAAAATAAAATTCCTTGTCACTTTATATTCCAATGCATTATATGTCAACCGCCATATTTTCTACCATGCTGTCAGGACCGCTGTTCCAAACGTGCGGGTCAGACACTCCAGCCTTTCCTCCAACATAAACAGCACACGAACCTTTCCTTCAGCCAGATTCAGCCGAGATTCAGACCAAAAAGTGATCGGCCATTCGCTTCGATCCGTTTCGTAGCAGCCGCCATTTTTGTTACGTCACAAATGCAAAACCCATAGCGTAGCAGCTAGTTGGAACTGTGCTCGGGCCGAAATAAGCAGCTGTTGTCGAATAGCTGCCTGGTCCGTTCCTTGTCTAAAAGTTGGCCATGTAAATGTATTTAATTAGAAAAAAAAAAAGTTTATGCAAATTTTTAATAATTAGTGTGCGAATTTAATTATTTTCATTGCCCGGTTAATTAAACTGGAGCTGATCAGTACATTTTACAATACACACATGCTACAAAAATGTACTGAAATATTAATATAAATAATTATTTACTACTTTATACACACCATCTCTTTTTATTTACCTCAAAAAAAAACAACATTGGGTGATTTTTTTTGTTTAAATACTTGAAAAAAAAAATGATAACCATGGAATGAAAAAAAACTTCCAACAAATAAACCGAACTACACTTTCGACTCCTACACAACCCTTTGCTTTTTATCTCAAAAAAAGAAAACAAAATTATATCCTGTCATTATCATTAATTGTTATGAGGTGGTCACATGATCATGGGCACGGCGTACATAAAAACAAGTCTGGCTCCCAACAAAAATTAAATCCTGTGTGTTCAAAGGCAAATTGAAGAAAGTGGCCTTTCCAAGCAATAAATCGCAGCGCAACGATCAGCGCTTCCCATTGTTGTAGCTCATGGTGCGTATGGGCGCCTTGAAGTTGGCGGCCGCCGCCTGCTGCATCTGGTACGCCAAGGGATGGATCTTGAACCCATACAGCCTGGGGAAAAAAGGGAGGTTGGATTTAGTCCCCACCGGTGTGCGGTCCATGGGAGTACCGACCTTGGTACGAATTGGTTGGCAGGCCTCTTTGGGCGGTACTCGGGATGAACCATGAAGAGCATGTGGGGGAACCCGGTGCCAAAGTATGACCCGTCTGTGTGGTGGTGCCGGGAGGACTTGGGGCTGTACACGTCCATGCACTTGGGGCAGTACAGCTTCACCATCGCCTCGCCTGGCACGTCGGACAGGCCTGGAAAATGAACCGGTTGCGCAATTGCATCGACGGTTTAACAGGGAAGCGTACCGATAGGCAGCATGGGCTGATTCTCGCAGTAGACCCGCGGGCAGTGTCCGAAGTCGCCAGCCTGGTACTTCTCAATCATCTGCGCGATGCCACGATTGGTGAGGATGTACCGGGAGTGGATCAGCCCGTAGAGCATCTCCGCCGCCTGCTCAATCAGGTCGGACTGGTTCGGATTGTCCTCCAGGTCGTCGTCTGCAATGAGCCGGTGAACACACGGTGTGCATGTGCAACGGTGTGCGTACGTTACCTGGCTCCAAGTCCAGGATCATGTCGAGGGCCTGCCTGTAGTGCGGGACCTGCTCGTTGAGTCCAGTGAGGTTGAACTTGTCCTGTATGTAGTCCTCGTCCACCTCGCAGAAGAACTCGTTCCCTCTCAACCCGCAGAACCAGGATATCCACGAGACCTCCTCAGAGCTGCTCATGTCGTCGGCTGCAAAATGAATTTAACCTTTTTTAGCAGAGTGAAAGAGGCGAGCAAGAGGAAAAGGCTCAGCCTGTAGAGCCCAAGATGTCGGACTAGAGCGAAGGCGAGCTTACACTGTCCGGCGGGCAGGTGGCTCTGCTGCTGGATGTGCGGGGATTGGAGGATCCGTCGAGTGGGCGGGGCCAGGGCGTCGGACGCCGACCACGACGCAGACGCCCCCACCGTCGACGAGCACATGTTGCCGACGCTGGACACTCCGCTGGACGCCGACCGTCGCATCCTTCTCACGTTCCAAAAATGCAACAACAATAGAGCAATACCCAGGGCAACAATGGGAGCATTTGTATATTTCGGGGAATGGCAACACTGGGGGCTGGTGGCCACACTGCAAGCGGCCATCTTGAATCCAGCAGGAAATTTTCTGTTTTTTTTTTTTTTTTTGTGTACAGTGTACAGAGTGTTTGCTACATAGCTGCCATTCCAACCAGTAATTTTGTATATTGTCCTCAGGTTTTTGTACTCTATGAATAATAAATTGCCAATTGAAGCACACATGCTTCCTGGCTGCTTGGCGTAAAAGCATGATGACGAGGAACTTTTTTCTTGCTTAATGGAGAGGCCTAGAGATGCATTTAGGAGAGGAGGGTCCTCCGCTATGCTGAGAAGGGTCACCACTGGTTGGTCACCTGGAGGAGGTCACCAGAAATTAATTTATAGCGGCAAACCCGTATGTATAGTGTCAGAAAAATAAGAAGAAGCCTATAGCTACTTTTAGCAGATCATATTATGAACAAGTAATAAAGGGCATTAATGACCCCCTTATTAACCTTGAAACTGCGCATTTTCTCGACAGTGAGAAATTAATATGGGCAACATACGCAGTATAACTTGAGTGCTCGGATGCGAAGAAGAAGCAGCTGGCATGCTGGCTATGCACACGCGTCTATTCGCGAATGATTCCTTTGAGGAGAGTATTATCATAATTTATGCCATGATCTCTCCACCACCTGTCTGGATACATAATTCGATCATGGATTCGAACAATTCGAACACGTGACTTCATTATTTTCATGAGACATCATTATGTCTGGAATGAGATGCTGATGGGAACGGAACATACTAATTCGAGATGATGAGAGGGGGACCTTTACCGACCACCTAATTTCTAAACAAATGCCCCTGATGGGTCTAGTTGGAGTCACTCAATTTGAATGGATTATCTCCTCATGTGCTCTCTTGATTTGGTGAGAGATGTGACCTATAGCAAATGTGATGGAAGTGTGATGCTGTGATGGTCATTTTATGTCCCTCTCTCTCATCAGATGCTGGTCGTTTTGGGCCAACTTGAATCGTTTATGTGAAATTATGAAAAAGATGGAGACGATTTTGTATTAAAACCTAATACAAAATCGTCTCCATATTTTTGAGCTATGTAATAAAAGTATTATAGGCTACATTTAAAAATGGCAGCACTTGTATGTTTTCATCCAAACAAGCAAGCATTTCTCATAATTATCTAGGTGAAAGAAACGAAACCCATGTAATTTGATTGTGATGTGACCGCCATAGAGTAGGGAGGAGGAGGCGAAGGAAGTGTCACAGGCATCAAAATGGCACACCCTACACGAAAGTCACAGGTTATCTATCATCCATCGCATTTATTTGCATCACAAAATGAGCCAGCGAATGAAAGGGTCGGATTCACCTTGAAAGAGAAGTAGTGAATAATCGGCACATCTGTTTGGAGCATCTGCCGATTATTCCTTTTGTTTCCTTTCAAGCGATGTACGTATATGCCAGGGTGATTTCACAGCGAAAGAAACTGGTCTATCCCAGCCAAGGAACGTGGCACCTTCACACCCTCCACTCATCACTGCACCTTCTGACTCGAGTCCGATCAGATGTGCCTCACCACACCTCTGGAACCTTCTGAACGACCATCATGACGACTATTAAGATGATGCCTGGCTTGACCTGGATGCTGACCATCGTGGCCGTCTCCTTCTTCTTGATCCTGGGACTGGCCATGGATGGTGCGGGAGTCGAGGCTCAAACAGGTGAGTGTCCACTGTGTAACCATAGACTGTATAGGACCTACTTGAGTGCCATATCCTCTTTGTCGAGCACTTTATCCACCACCATCGCAAGTAATAGAAGGGCAGTTTAGAGATGAGAGAGGAAGTTGTTCTAAAGAGATCACCACTATGCCTCATTTTACAAGCCTGACCCGATGGTCTATAGAAAATATCACGTTGGCACCACCCCTCCTCTCATGAGGTCAAACAGGATGTCAGTCGCTCCCGTATCCCACAAATTCTCTCTGCCAGCTCGTCGTCTGACCAATGGTTATTTCCAGATGACATATGCCCTGGTCTCCATACAATAAAACGCACAAACCCAAAAACTCGCTCATGCGTCGCATCATTGGTCAGACGAGCTGCCAGGGGAAATTTGTGGGAAAGAATCTGCCATACAGGGTATGGGGCACCTGTGACACTATATTAACGTGACCTGCTGACTCTCCTGAAGGGTCTGGTCGTGGGTCACGCCCTCTTTCTAAATCTGCCGAGTCAATTCAAGTTATTTCTCTCGCCTTCATTTTTGTGGGGGTGACCGTGGACAGGTGGTGACGACAACTGAGACGTCTCTCTTTGTTCATCTTCTTCTTCACTGATCCCTGCAAGTGTGCCTCACCTACTGAACTCACCAATATGATCACGTCATGTGGAACGAATTATACATGCCAGTATGCAACCCTGCTGAAATGTGTGGAAACGAAGTGCCAAGTTAACCCGTAGCACTCAAATGAGACCACCCGAGTCCACCACACTGACTATACGATCATCGGACGGACTGCCGTATGTATAGTGCCCAAGACCAAGCCATCATCCACTGATGGCTGATGATGGCACACACCCTTATTGTACAAGCTCCTCCACCACCACCGCAGTCGTCCTCCAGTCCTCCAGTATAGTGATGGTCTCCGCAATGCAGCGGCAGCCAATGAAACAATAAAAGTCTACTGCTTATTGCAACCGAATGAAACGCCCCGAGATGCTTCATTTATTAATAATTACTACCATCAAAAATAAAAGATAAGGGGAAATTATTTATAGGGTCCCACTGATGCTCCTCGACCAAACAAAGTCATTGATCCCTCAGCATCCATCTCTTCGGCCTGCAGCTCATCTCTGCGCCTTCCTCAACCTCAACCAGGAGCCCCGCGGGCAAAGGTTTGAAGAACGGAAGAACCGCCGGGGTGGCTACCCTGCTGCGAGTGGCTACACTGGACCCGCCATTTTGAGTCCAGCAGTGCTCCCAACCGTCCCAGTGCTGCCAACAGTAGGCCATGTGCTTCTTCTGACAGGTTCTTGCTCATTTCTTTTCTGTTATTAATATTTTCCATCTGATTGTTGCCACGGATGGAGGGGCAGCAGACGGAGGAGCACGGGGTGACCCTTGACCTGAGGGGCGTGTCGGTGCGGTCGAGGAAAGGGGTGGCCTACTACGACGGGGAGATGGGGCTGAACCGAGGGGCGGTCCTGTCCGCCCTGTCCGCCCTGGTGGAGGAAGGCACCTCCGTCTTCAAGCCCGTCCTCTGCCTGGACGCGCTGTCCGCCACCGGGGCCGCCGGACTGGCCTGGAAGAAGGCCCTGGAGGACCGAGTCCAGGTCCAGGCCAACGACCCCAGGGAAGCCGGGTTCCAATGCACCGCAGCCAACTGCAAGCTCAACCGGCTGGACGTCCAGGTGTCCAACTGCGACGTGTGCGTCCTGCTGCACCAGAAGCCATTCAACTTCATGTACGTATCTCCTGCCTCGGTGTGATGATCCGCACAACGCTAATTCCAACCGCAGATTCCTAGATTGCTACGGAGCGTCGACGCAGTACCTGGACGCAGCATTCCGCAACCTCCCGAAGAACGGCGTACTGATCGTGACATCCACAGACGACGCATCGCTGTACGGCAAGGCGCCGGAAGCTACCAGAAAAAACTACGGCGGATTTCTCGTCAAGACATTCTACGCAAAGGAGATGGCTATACGGCTGGTGCTTGCCCAAATCGCACGGTAATTTAGCAATGGTACTTGTTATACAAATTACTACAGTACATGCTATTACAGATCGGCGGCCAAGTGCAACAAGGGGATATCGGTCCTGTGCAGCATCGCACTGAAAGGGTTCTTCACCGTTGTAGTTCGCTGCGTACGTGGCCCGTCGCATGCGGCAGACTCCCTCTCGCATGTACGCCGCCTCATACACTGCTGCGTGTGCGAGGACCGTGCCTTCTACCCACAGACGCAGTACCCAGAGGAACATCCATACCGGCTCCTACACTGCAAATGTCACGACCAGCTGCCTGGAAAAAGCGCGCTGGAATTAGGCCCACTCTGGAGCGGACCCATCTTCTCCGCACCGTTCATATCCCACATGATACGACAAGCGGACAAACTGGGCCTCGGTGAGAAGCTTGGCATGCTGTTGCGGCTGGTACTGGACGAAACAAAGTGCGACAGATCGTCCGCACCACCAGCGGACGACTCCGCTGATCCGGCTGATCCAGCGAAAAGGCCTCGGCTGGAGCTGGAAAAGGTTCAGGTGGAATTGGAAACACGGGAGTTCTCCAGCCCGCTATTTTATTTCAACCTCCATCGGCACAGCCCACGCGGGATGGACCTTCCCCGGACAGGACGCGCCATAGCCTGCCTGCAGCAATCCGGTTTCAGGGCCAGCCGTACCCACTTTGACCCCGAGGCGGTGCGCACCGACGCAACGTTGCCGGAGTTCACCTCTGTCCTGACGGCTTACAAACGCTAATGAAAAATTGGTTGACACCGACGCTGCTGTTTTCTGTTTAAAAGCTAGCACATCTCCTTTTGTAGTGTTAACGGTGCGGCTGAACCGGGGATGGGGACGACGTTGGGGTCGGGTTGGACTCCCGCTGCTGCTTCTGCTGCTCCAAAAGGCGCTCCAGCGGGGACAAACCGGGTCCAGACCACAGGGACTGGAACACGTCAAATAATTAGCGTTAATTGGCACCACATGCGAGTAGATGCTTACATGTAACGAGGGCTGAGACGGGAACATTGCGGTTGATGGCGACATGCTGGGGGTGGTCTGCGGGAAGTAGGGTCGATCCGGCATGGGCTGGCCCCAGCTGGGGGTGCTGAACAGCGAGTATGTCCCCTGACTGGCTGGGTTGGCCCGCGGGGCTGCCATGTCCGGCGGCATGCTTCCGCCGGAGTTCAGGAACATGTCGCCCCAAGGACTGGCTCGGCCGATCGGTGCCGGGTTGGGCAAAGGCGGGGGCGGGACCTGGAATCGCTCCGGCAGCCTCGGAGCAGGCGTGAGCAGGTACGGGAATGTAAGCCCCCATTTGTCAAACGGCACGGTGGGGCTGGCGGCTGAAGCGGCTGCCCCAGGCGGCGGGATCAGAGGCGATGGAGTGTTGCTAGTCGGCGGCGGTTGTGTCCACCATGCTGTCGGGGAAGCCGACGGGAAGCCCTGCTCCGGTCTGGCTTCCGGATGGTTCCATCCTCTGCCGCCGATTGGCCCGAACATGCCTCCTGGAGAAGGTGGCGGCGGGAAATGCGGCGGCGGCTTCCAAGTCTCCGGCGGGCTCTTCTCTTCATCCGGGGTTGGCGTTGGTGTCTTGAACGTCACCTGCTTCTCATCCGCCCGGCGCATTATGGCTGCCAGTGCCACATTCTGCCGTTTGCGGGCAGGCGGCACACTCGGCGGTTCATCCGGTTCGCTCTTTTTCTCTGTGGACGACTGCTTCAATATTCCGCCCAATGGACGCGGTGTCTCCTGGGTCAGACCCCAACCTGTTTCCTGCGCGGGACGACCCTGGGTGTCTGGAGATGACCCGCGTGTTCCTTGGCTTGCGTCTGATGGAGCCGGCGATGGTTGCGATGGCGCCGGCGATGGCTGGTAGCCGTCCCGCTTGTTGAGGTTGAGCTCCTCCAGCTCTCGGATGACCTCCGTCGGCACTCCCAATGTCGGCCCCACCGCTTCGAATGCCTGGGTCTCCAGTTTGTAGGTCATCAACGTGGGCGACTCGGTGGCTAGGGCCCTCCCGAGATCCAAGATGCGCCAGGCACGTATCTTGGCAGCCGTGTCTTGATCCGGGAAGTCGTCCCGGATGGGACCTTTTGAGGTAAACTTGGCTAGCACAGGCTGCAGGGGGAGGAATCCCTGCAGGTCCTGATCTTCAGGTAAAGGAACACTCGAATCTGAAATGGCAGCATGTAAGACACCATTGGGTACATGACAATAATTACGTACATGGCTCGTGATCGAAGTCACCGAGAGCGGCCCGAATCCCGGTGAGCAACTTGCTTAGACTAGGCCAGATCTGCATTCTGGACGTGAAGGCCTGACTCTTCAGAACTGCAGGTTCAATCCCGATCCACTGCAGGTACAGCTTCACTGCAGGGAGGGCCGAGTAGTTCAGCAGTTTCTCCCCGTCCTTCAGCATGTAGACTGGAAGCAGCAGCGCGTTCAGCGTCCCCGCAGCCAGATCCAGCCCAAGGGACGCTCCGGGACGTCCCACAATGAACAGGTTGATGGCGGCCATCTGGACTAATCGGGACACCTTAATGCTCTCGGTGGCTGCAAGCGCGGTCAGGCTCGAGTTCAAAGCGGACACCAAGCTGTCCGCATCCCCGTCCTGGTCATCCGGATCGTACAGAAGCGCATGCACCTTCAGGAACAGCGACACATACTCGTTCGGCTTCAGGCGGCTGTCGGAAACCACATCCGGATCGGACGCCATCCTGCGAAGAACCTGCACACAAATATAACGATCACTGCCTCAGAACAGTGAACTAACCTTAGCCAAATTGGTTGCCGACGCTGGGAAAGGATGTTTGACCGCAACGCTCCGGACGTAGTAGAAGACGGTGGCCAGCTTGTTCCCCTTTGCGGCCTCCAGTATCGCCAGCTGGTTGTACGGCTGTCCGCTGTTCGGTGCAACCTGGATAGCATGCCTGTAGTAAGACTCGGCCTCCCGCGTCTGGTTCCTGTAGCGAGCCAGGTCGCCCAAGTGGACCAGGCAGTGCTGGCAGACATAGTAGCAGGAGCTGAGGTTGGGCTGGTTCAGCGACTCCGATTTCGGCGGACTCAGCATCCCGTATACCGACCCTTTCCTATATACAAATTGCAGGGAGTTACGTTGCAAGACGGTGCAAGTGCAGTACGTACCGTCTAAACGGCAAGTCCAGGTCAAACACGGAGCATATTTCCTGCAGCAGCATAAGGTAAAAGCCGCTTGCAGCTTCCAGAAACCAGCTGAGCATCGTCTGCGAGTCCGTCCGCTTGTTGCTCTGTAATTACCGTACGGACAATTAGCATCCCCGGTTTAGGTGCAAGTACGGCAAGTACCTTCCCGTCCTTTATGAGCTGCTGTAGCGTTCCGATCTGGTTCTTAAACCCGTGATTCCACAGCTCCTGCTCCACCTTGCAATCCAAGGCGTACTCCAGATCCAATATGAGCACCTGCTTGTACAGCGACTGCAGCTGCTGGTGGCAACTCCAGGCCTCCGCATCGCTGAACAAATCCTTGCAGCTGGACACCTTCCCCTTCAAACTCTCAGCCTTCCTACAACAACACAAAAAAGAGGTGACCATTAAGTTGACCCTGCCGTGACCTCCCACAGAATGTTCCTAACTTCAAGGCTTGTGCGGCCGCGTTGAGTCCGCCCATGGTAGCCCCTATCATTCCACTTCCAGGTGCCCAAGGCGGGTCAGTAGTTCAGGCGGCTCCATTTGCACCCGTGTTGACCTCTGACCTGCTGACCTTTCAGCCTTATTTTCGACCTGATCTGACCTCAACGAACTACACAGGCCAGTCCGGCCGTTCCTACAGTTAAACCCCGGTCCGTTCCGCTCCGGACAAGGAACGCAGCTAGCAGTTAACGATAACGTAGCAGCTACCAGGTTCGTCAACCAGCGGACAGATGTCGCCACATGCTATTTTTGACTGTAGCAAGATGGCGTCGTTTCAAAAATTGTGAGTCGTACATCGTCGTAGATTAGAAGCGTAGAAGGGAAGAGGAAGAAGGAAAGGAAAGAAAAAAAAAAAAAGGGTAGGAAGGGGCACGGGCGGAGTGAATCCAGGGGCGGAACCAGGGGCGGAACACGGGTGTTGAACCGGGGGCTGAAACTGGACGGGTTGGCAGCGGGTAGGAAGGGTGTGAAGACCCCGAATGTGAACCCGGACTTAATAGGGGTGTGGAACGTACCAGAAAATATTAGAACGGAAAAGGGGGGAGAAAAAAAAAAAGACTGGAGACAGGAACGTTCTATTTAATTAGTTCCATTTTTAATTAGGTTTTGGCCTAATTAAGGACAGTGGGTTGTGTGTCCAGAGGGTGAAGCATAATTGGGGGGGGGCTAGGCCTAGGGACATTGACACCATGGCAATGTATGTAAAAGTCTCAATGTTCTAAATGGTTTCTCCTGACCTGACCTTACATGACCTACCATACACTGACATGACCTGACACTGAGCAATATACGTGACATCAGTGTTCTCAAGGAGTAGGAAAATAACCGAGGAAATATATTATCTGGTGTTCTAAATGGTTTATTCTAACCTCGCATGACCCGACTTGACCTAACATAATCTTGCCACAAACTGTCTCGGAGCAATATATATAATATTGTGAATGTTCTAAAAGGTTTCTCCTAACCTGACTTGACCTGACTTCACATAACTTTACCTAATCTGCCATAGCCTAACATGTGCGAGTGTTCTAAATAGTTCTAACCCAACTTGACCTATCATGACCTTACGTAATATGCCATAACTGAACATGTGCAGGTGTTCTAAATAGTTCTAACTTGACCGATCATGACCTTACTTAATATGCCATAACCTAACATGTGTGAGTGTTCTAAATAGTTCTAACCCAACTTGACCTATCATGACCTTACTTAATATGCCATAACCGAACGTGTGCAGGTGTTCTAAATAGTTCTGACCTGACTTGGCCTAGCATGACCTTACCTAATCTGCCATAGCCTAACATGTGCGAGTGTTCTAAATAGTTCTAACCCAACTTGACCTATCATGACCTTACTTAATATGACATAACCAAAAGTGTGCAGGTGTTCTAAATAGTTCTGACCTGACTTGGCCTAGCATGACCTTACCTAATCTGCCATAGCCTAACATGTGCGAGTGTTCTAAATAGTTCTAACGCAACTTGACCTATTATGACCTTACTTAATATGACATAACCGAACATGTGCAGGTGTTCTAAATAGTTCTGACCTGACTTGGCCTATCATGACCTTACCTATTATGCCATAACGAGTGTTCTAAATCATTTCTGCTAGCCTGACTTGACATTATGTGACCTTTTGTAGGATGGTGGACAAATGACCCCGGGAGTCGGTGATGGCCGACGTCCCGTAACCAGAGTGTGGTTAGTGGGCCTGGGACGGACAGGTGTCCACAATGCCGATCCAGGCCCCGCAGTGGACGGAGTTCCTGTCCTGCCCCGTCTGCTGCCATGTTTTCGACGGGTCAGTCCGCAGCCCAATCAGCCTGGGATGCGGCCACACCGTCTGCAGGACCTGCCTCTCGCAGCTGCACCGCAAGCAGTGCCCATTCGACCAGACGGGCATCACCACAGAGCTGGACCACCTCCCCGTCAACATCGCACTGTTGCAGCTGGTCGGGGCTAAGCCCAGCGTCAACAGCGAGTTGGCCGAGTTGGCCGAGGGACAGCAGCAGGTATGCCCCTGCGCGGGGCTTGGCTCCCTGCCAAAGGACCACCTGCAGCTGTACATGCGGGCAAACAAGTGCATCGAAGACCTGGCCCTGTACCTCAAGCCGCTCTCAATTGGTGAGTTGTGTCCGATCGCACGTGCCGCAGTTGTCTAATCGCGTTCGTTGCAGGCACAAGCGCTGGAGTGAGCAGCGGCGGCGGAAATGGCGGCGGCGTTTGCGGCGGAGGGAGCGTGCTGTCGCGTCCGATGCAGCGCAAGCTCGTGACGCTCCTGCACTGCCAGCTGGTTGAGACGGAGGGACGATCCCGTGCTCTGCGGGCTGCCCGTTCGCTCGGGGAACGAACGGTGACCGAACTGATCCTGCAACACCAGAATCCGCAGCAGCTCTCCACCAACCTGTGGGCCGCCGTTAGAGCCAGAGGATGCCAGTTCCTAGGACCAGGTAATGAAACTGCGACCGTACTGTAAGAATGCCACCTTTATTCATAAGCAACAGATTACGAGAAGCTGAGCCGCCTGTTCCGAATGTCCTGACCCTGATTTATCAAAATGCGGTTCACTTCCTGCTTGACCTGAGCCAACTGCTGGGTCAACTCTTGACATATCTCGACTAGGTTTTCAAGCTGCTGCGATTTTGTTACTTCGATATGTTCCTGTTGTCTCGCGTGCGATGTGGGTGTGGGCGACGGCGACGATGGGTGGTGCTGGAAGGGCAATGGCGCATGGGCCGTGGTCACCATTGTCGGCACCACACCCCACCGCCTTTCGATTAGTCTGCGCAACCCTTCAGCCACATGCAATGGAAGCGCCAGTTCCTTCAGACCAGCCGGTTCATCCACCTGAAGCCAGGCCTCCCCCTCCGGATCGGATGCGTCCAACTGGACCGTGATCGTACTCTTGAAGTTCAGGAGCGAGTCCGTCACCAGCCGGGCTGTCCCTGGAGGCAGAAGGGCTTCCAGGTACATCACCGCTTGGGCCAACCGCACCTGCCGATGGTACTGCGCCTCCTGGAAGAGCCGCTGGATGTCGCTCACGGCCAGACCGATAATCAGGTTCAGCAGGAGAATAGTCAGCGTTGGGACGAACACAGCCAGAAGCATGTTGGCCGCGGTGGTTGTGACCGGATCGTCCGTCTGTGAAAGACATAGTTACAATCATGATTTATTACCGCATGTGCCGGGACTCACTTCAAATATCTGCGGGTAGTTGTACTCGCCCACGAACATGATCAGCGTCTTGAGCAGGGCCAGGGCGGGATTGGCGCAGTCTTCCTTGTCGTACAGCAGGACGTGGAAGGCCATTGCGAACCCAAGGAAGAGCCAGAAGTAAGCCAGAAGGAAGGGAAGGAGGCTCCGCTGCACATGCTGCATCATCACCACGTATATGCCGACCCGAGGCAGCCGGCTCATCAGCCCCAGGAACTGGATGCACATTGCGATGGACAGGATGGCGGCCAGGACCCTCGACCAGTTGGCGTCCCCGTCCCAACTGACCTCGATCGCTGCCATGGCCATGACCGCCCAGTTTAACATGTGCTCCCGTCCGTTGTCGTCCCATCTTAGGTACCGCTTCCCGGCTCTCACCACCTTCAGAACCTCCAGTAGAATCAGCAGGAGTGCAAAGCCGAGTCCTAAATACTTGGCGCCATCACGGGCCAGCACCATCCCTTCCGACATTGGCAGGGATTGCGCTCCAAACGGGCGGCCATGCGCCATCACAATGTGCGTGCCCATCACCAGAAGGAACAGCAGGTGGAGGGACGCCAGGAGCCAGAACAGCGGACGGACCCGGCGCCACTTTAGCGTCAGGAGAGTCTGCGCCAGTGGGTGAGCCAGCACCTTCTGGCGCGCCCGCTGTGGGAGAGTCAGAAGCAGGGCGGCCTCGGAGCGACGAGGCGGCGCTCGGAAGAAGGCCAGGTCCAGCAGCATCTTGTTGGGCTCCCCTTCCTGCGGGAGGACACATGCGTCCAGAAGCGGATCCACCAGGGACGGGGCTCGGGCCAGCGCCACCTGAAGTGTCGTCTCGCCGGACGTCCACTCCTCCTGTAGCGCCGGGAACAGGCCCAACAGCTCCTGCTCCTGGCTGCTTGGTGTCAGCGCCGACTCGCCGCTCGGAGCCACGTACTTGTGACGTGCCGCCAGCATCAACCGGAGAATGAACAGCAGGCAGTCTGGGCTTCTAGATTTGGCTGCGGCTTGAAGGACGTTCGGTGCCTTTGTTGGCATTTGCGTTGCTGATGCGATTGTTGCGACCGAGGCCAGTGCGGCACCGGCGGCTGATGCTACGGCGCTGTATGTGCCCAGAGATGCGCCGCATTCCACCAGGAACTTCAGGTTGGCCAGGTTCCCCGTTGCGGCCGCGTACATGACCGGGGTCTTCCCCTTGTCGTCGGGGGCGTCGATGGGAGCGCCGGCTTCAAGCAGAAGCTGCAGACAAGCCGGGCCGTCCACGTTCGGCCCCAACGATGCGGCACTGGCATGAAGCGCCGTTACGCCTCGCGGGTTCATCTGCGTGACGGACATCCCGACGTCCAACAGCGCCCGGATTGCAGCCGGACGTCCGCTCCTTGCAGCCAGAAGCAACGGCGGGTCTCCGCCACAGCCTGCATCGAAAGACTCGGTAATAAACGGGGACTTCCTCATTGCCGGCTAATTGACAAGTGACTCACCGGGACGTGTGGCGTCTGCCCCTTTTAACAGAAGCAGCTGGATGCACGGCACAGACCCTGCTCTGCATGCTGTGTGGAGCGGCGTCTCTCCCTTTGAATGAATAGGAAAACAATGGGTTGCTGTCATGTTGTCAGCTTGACAACTGGGACTCACCGGTGAAATGGAGTTGACCGGTGGCAGCTTCCTTTTGCCGAGAAGCCTGGCCAGTGGATCCAGGTATGCGGATGGCGCTAGTAAGATGGAGTTGGTGCCATGCGTCGGTGCGTACGGCGGGAGAGGAGCCGGCACATGCGAGTAGACTCTGCCGCACCGTACAGCGTCGTGTGCGTCCGCGACGTCCATGTCCGGATTGGCATTGAGCAGAACCTGCGATACTGTCAGATGTCCCGATGCGCATGCGAGATGCAGCGGGAGCTGCCCCAGTCTGTTGGGAGTCAACGGAACGGCGCCTTTAGCCAGAAGCACCTGTGCCGCCCCGCCTCTGCCATGCCGGGCGGCCCAGTGAAGCGGCGTGTCCTGCAACGGCCCCAGCCTCGAATTGGGCAGGGAGTCATCTTCATCCAGCAGCGACTCCAATCGCTGGAGGTCGTCCGATGGCCAGACGGCATCAAACACGGCTTGAACCGGGGACGATGCGGCTGCTGCCTTGTTGCCAAACCTCCGAAGCGGCCTCAGCATCGGCTTTGGCTTGCTCTTGGCTCGTGGCCGCTGGTGGTAGCCGTTCGGAGGGTTGCGGGACGGTGAGCGGCTCCAAGGGTTTCGAGGGGCGACCAAAGGGCTGCCGGTCGGTGGGGTGGTTGTCGGCCCCTGGGCGGTTATAATGGACGGGGTGACCTGGAGCTGCGGGCTTCGGGTGTGGCTCAGACCATTGTTGTTGGGGCGCCAGGCTGGGAACTGGCGGAATGCGCTTGCCTCGGTTGCCTGCGAAATACAGAAGCTGGTTTTGAGTGGCACTCTCGTTAGTGACATGCCAACACTTGGACGGCGCGCCGGTGATCTTACCGTCCGACTTGGCACAACGGATGGTTTTCATTGGAGCTGTCTGTTCTGTTACTTTTTAAAAACCCGACTTTTGTTCTGATGAGGCTTACAAGTTCTATAGATTGTTGACTGCCCTTCCCAGCAGTACCAGCCCGTCAATTGTTGACGGAAACGTGAGGCGACCTTACCTTCTTGAAAGGTGCAACGATGCATCGGGCAACAATGGAGTTGATGTTGATCACAGCGAATCTGGGCTTGTTCGCTCCCGCTTTGGGCTGCACCTTCATCGTCTGTTACATGCGGCAAAGTGATTTTCAGCGAGGTGACACATGAATCGCTTGTCAGACTAACCGCACGCCGCTAATTTTGTTGTTTCTCAAGGTTGGCACAAAAGGTTTGTTGCGGCTCATAAAAATGTGTGAGAGTCAATCACCGGTATGGAAATCGGTTATTGTCCTTGTACTTGGAAGGGCAGTATTTTTACGCCTACGTACATAACGTTTGGTATTGCTTCGTACAAAACATGACTGACGTATCTAGTGCACACGTTAAATGCCGTGCATACTTTCTTATCCGGAGATAAGCGCAGAGGTCTAGGCTTGGCCTCATTTATCGTTACCTTCGCCCGCTATTACCTGCTGGAGCAATGACGGAGCCATTCCTGGAGCATTCACATGGTTTACGCTAAAGTCGACCCGTCTGATCGGAGGCGGTCGCGGGATCCCCCGTTGGCTCCTGGGGTTAAAAGCTTGGACCACTTCCTCCTCCTCATCGTCCGCAACTTCATCTCCGCCCAGCACGATCCCTCCGTCCTCCTCATCGTCCTCATCCGACTGCCGCACCACAGCGATTCTTCTTCGATCCTCCATTTTGCCTGTTCACATATCCACCTCAGCTGATCTTGTCTGCAGGAATGGGTCTGAAGATTCCGAAGGTGGACTCTAATCATCATTGATAACGAACTGATTGGTTTTTCCCCCCCACAATCTTACATCCCACTTCACACGGTTCCCCTTGACATGCCCATCTTGTCAGACAATTGCAGTAATTGTTAGCCATCATGTTATCATGCAGTGTGTATACAGGTCCGATAAATATTTCTTCTAGACAGTCCAAGAAAAATTCATTGTAAACAGGTTGACATGAAGGTTGACATGAAGGACGTTGCGAAATGCGGCTCACTGGTGTTGCATAAAATATTGGTGTCATTCCGGTAATTTTTGTTGCGTATTAGTGAATGTTCGGCAGCACAATGTAATTTCGCCACCTCGACAATGGATGCTCATGAATAATTGCGATGAGGAAGTCGTCAACAGAAACAAACAATGCTATTGAATAGTCGCAAATAAGGTTATTCGACAGATGGAAGTTTCGGACGATTCAGATGTGCATTCGGATTGTAAGATAACGGACTTGATAACGATTTGCAACATCACGCCAGAATTTTAAAAAAAAACATGCCACCAAATCGGGAAGTTGCGGATCAAGGACCTTAATCGTTCCTTTCCCAATGCAAATGTGGCTTTTGTCACGTCAACCGGAGCAGGCCGTGACGCCAGCAATCAACAGTTTCCCAGAAAAAAAAAGGTGCTATCTGAAAGCAAATTGTCAACCGCGGCTTGTCGTAACACACTTCATTATCTCCCCAACAAAAAGTTAGGCTGACAGGTGCTGCGTGCGTATCTATTGTTTTATACTCAAGTTCGTACATATGCTACGGAGGACATTTGTTGAGCAACAAGACGCTTATCAATGAATGAAATACAATTAGCGATGAGCACTTATTGTGCGATCCAATCGAGAGTAATTAGATGGTGATTTTTATATTTTTCCAGCGATGCAAGAGGAGGTTCTGAAGCTGGTTCTCCTGGCGCTGGAAGATGGCTCGGCTCTCTCCCGCAAAGTCCTGGTGATGTTTGTTGTCCAGCGTCTGGAGCCTCACTTTCCGCAGGCCTCCAAAACATCTATAGGCCACGTGGTCCAGCTTCTCTACAGAGCATCGTGCTTTAAGGTAATGATATTTTTGCGAAAGGCTCGTTACTGGTGCTAATTGCTGATTCGCAGGTGTCGAAACGTGAGGGCGACTCTTCACTGATGCAGCTGAAAGAGGAGTTCCGCACGTACGAAGCCCTGAGACGCGAGCATGATGCGCAGATTGTGCAGATAGCCACCGAGGCTGGGCTGCGAATCGCTCCTGACCAGTGGTCAGCCCTTTTGTACGGAGACACCGCCCACAAGTCGCACATGCAGAGCATCATAGACAAGCTGCAGACTCCGCAGTCGTTCGCACAGTCGGTGCAGGAGCTTGTAATCGCATTGCAGCGAACTGGAGACCCTGGAAACCTCTCGACGCTAAGAAGCCACCTGGAACTTCTGGCCGCAATCGATCCGAGCCCAGGTTGGTTAGATCGACTTGCGACTGTTTCTCAACACAATGATAACAATGCGTATCATTCGTTGGCCTGATTTATCAGCAGGAAGTGTGGCTCTCGTTCCTCTTGACCTTTTCTTCCTGTTTCACCAGATGCACCGGTGCCGTCATGGCTTGAGTTATGCAAGGCGATGGAGGCTGTCCTGGTTGTGGTCCGCGGTTTGGCCGACTTCCTCCAGCACCACGTGAGCCGTAAAGCGCCGGAGTCGGGCCATCCGCATGGAGCGAAATACAAGACCAGCATGTGTCGAGATCTGACCCTGAGAGGGTCGTGTCCAAGGGCAGCCTCATGCACCTTTGCCCACTCGGAGGAGGAGCTTGAGAAGTATGCCCACTTCATCTCTTGGTTCTTCGCAAAAATGTGGGTGTCCGTACCGTAGTTTGCGCTGATTGTACTAGTGGCCGGTGCGCTAATTTTTAGCAGGAAGTATTAACATTAGTTGGTTTGCAGGTACAGAGCAAAGAACAGGCGGACCACGACCCGCACGACCCTTCCGGGCAAAGGCGACAAGGAGCTGGGTCTGCACAAGGACCGGATTCTCATGCAGGCGGACGACGTGATGTTCTCATCGCCACCGTTTGAGCCGCAAGGTTCAGACGGCGAGGTCACATGTAAGGCCGCATTGCATCATTTGGGTTGAATTTGTGTTAACGCTGTTGCTTTCAGGGAGCCACGAGTTGCGTCCGTCTTACCGTGGGCACCATCCGGTTGTAGGACGAGGGCTTTCAAGCGGGGGCAAAGGCCCGCCGCCGCCGCCTCATTACGTCGGACCTCCTCCTCCGCATCCGCACTCCGGGGACTTTCCGTCTCCATACCCGCCGTCATATTCGCTCTGGGGCCAGCCGGCTGTGTACCAACAAGGCGGAGGTCCACCGCCACCGCCGCACCATCCGCCGCCTCCTCATCCACAAGTGTTTGCAGCAATCCCTCCCATATTTGCTGCTGACATTTACACTCCAAGTGGCGTTGTGGTTAACGGCCCGGTGTACGTACCAGCGCCAGGAACAGGCCCGGGGCAACCCCCACCGCAAGATTTTTCGACCCATCCGCCCCCGCCGCCTCCGCCTCCACCGCTGCCTCCGCCTCCCTTACCGCCACCGGTCACCACATCAGCCAGGCCGGGTGTGTGGGGCGACCACCTGGTAGCTCCAGTCATTCCCGTAACCCCAGTGAAGTCGGCCAGTGCGGTCAGTACGCTCAGCTCCGGATGGACCGTTCCTGCCGTAAGTTTCAGCGGTTTCCATGGCGGGTTGGTGCTCACCGGTTCATTGCAGGCGATGGCGACCAAGAGCCTGGCAGCGCTTCAGCAACGTCGCCAGGAGATACTCAGCAGGCTGGAGAAGGTCCTGGGGAAACCCGGGATAGCCGTTGCGACCTCCGCCGCGCCCACTTCATCCGCAATGTCAACATCCGCATCCACATCCAGCTCCGCAATCACCTGCAGCACGGCCGCAACATCCGGACACACCCGGCTGCTCAGAAGGGTATGCCCCTAATTAACCACCACTTAAACATACCTCATTGGACGTTCGTTACGCAGGCGGCGTCTCTTCCGGCGAGCGACGAGATGCCTCATTCCACCTTCTCAATCTGGACAAGCGAAGGGGTGTACCACGCTGGAGGTTCCCACTACCGGCTGGAGGCAGGGATGGACGAGGAGGATTTCATCCCGTTCGACCCGCCAATTGTGAGCAAGTACGGGCCCATCTCCCGGCTGTCCAAGGCGCTTCTCAGGCCGCCAAACCCGGTGCAGGTCTCATCCGCGTTGGGGGACTCCACCGTTTCAACCCCGATGGTGTGGAGGCCGGTGCCAGCAGCAAGCCCAGTCCCGTCGCTGTACTACAACAATGGGACAGGTAGGTCCCATTCGGTATGGTCTGGGCGTGGATTTCATCCGATGCGCTTACCCGCAGCGTACGCCCAACCTCCGGCGGCACTAGTGGCCGGTACGCATCACCACCACCACCACCATCATCTCGGAAGCGTGTCAGCAGCCGGACTTGGCGAGGGATTCATCACAATCGGCCACGGAATTGTAGATCCGCTCTGCGTCCAAGGGCGGGGCGGCCCAGGGGCAGAGTCGGGCGGATTGGTCTTCGCCTGCAAGGAATCAGAGTAAGTCGCTGATTAGTCACGCTCAATGTGGCATTAACTGCCGGTTTTTACAGCATTCTGGCTGAGTCGCAGCTGTTGCGCCAACAGCTGCGTGACTTGGAGCGGAAGATACATGACTTGAAGGTGAGTACCGCCTGATGCGGGTTGAACGGCTAATCCGGACGCCGCATCTCGTTTCAGCTGGCGACCCAGCGCGGATCGGCCATCTCGGAAGGCGAGCGGCTGAGTCAGGAATTGGCGGTGATAGAGCAAGGGATACGCGCCAAGGAGAAGGAGCTCGGACTGGTCAGTTCCTCGCCAAGTGTTACCACCGCTGCTTCAACCGTTGCTTCCCCTTCCCCGTCTCCCTCACCTCCATCTCTCCCCAAGCGGGAGACGGATCTAATCAAGTGGTTTGTGCCGCAGCAGAACAGCCTCCCTGTCACCACTGCCACCCTGGGAGGATGCGGCGAAGAAGACCACACCTGGGGAGGTCACCACTTGACCGCCACGGACTGGAAGAAAGGAGGCGGCCAGGTCGACTCCAACGACGACGTAAGTTGCGCTGTAAGTTGCGACGCGATTGATCCTTTCGCTTGCTTCCTAGGAGGCTACGTACGAGCAAGATATCGACCAGGACATGCGTGAGCTTGAGCGTCGCTGGGAGTACGAACTGGAGGAGGAAGAGGACGCCTTCTGGTCAAGCGAGGACGAGGACAAGGTGGCCACACCTGCTTCGGGAAGTCCCGCGGGCAAGAAGTAACAATGGCCGGTGAAGAATGTTGCCTAGATCCCCCCCTCCAAAAAAGGCTGCTTCATTCCATTACGTACTGCATTCACTTTTTATACGTACCAAAAGTTTGGCAGCGCCTTCGTCGTGAAATGCGGGGGGCGGAAAGGCAGCAATCTTGGCCGACCGAGTCGTAACGCTGTTTGTAAAGCGGTTGTAACGATGTAAGCGGTGGTTACGGGCAGATTTCGGGTTGCATCGCAAGAGAGTGGCTTTTTCACCAAATTGGTGACTATATTCCCTTTCCCGTCCCCCACAAAAGTGATCCCCCCNCCCCCCCCCTACCTATAGCGTAACCTCCCCCCCTCCTTTTTTTAATTTTTATATAGAGGCGACTGTTGTATACTTTCCGAACCATGGAAGGAACAGAAACCAATTCAGCTCGTTGTCTGAGTCAATTTATTCTTTAGAAGAGAGCAAACGCATCCTTTTTTTTTTGTCTTTACGTTTGTTTCTTTCACTCTCTGGGCTAGTGATGCAGCCCGAATCGCAGCCCGTCAAGTTAATGCAACAAAGTATCGGTGCGAATTAGAACCTGGCGTACACAATTCCTAGCGCATTTTTTTTTACGAACCAATTTAGGCCTACACGTTTACGAAAAAAAAAGGTGTAAAAATCCGCAGCCTCTCACAACAAACGGATTGATTTGATCAATTGAATTGACTACTTGCATGTTACACATGTGCTATACATTGTCATCCAAATGTCCCCCTTCACATACGGACACATTCGAAGCGAGCACACAGGTTTATTTCGTGTTTTACGTACTTCAAATAGTGGCTTGCATTTACAATTTTTCCACACCGAGGCAGCACAGTCCGTTTTTGTATGTTTAACATTGATTTATTATTTTAAATGTTTTTATTTTCCGGGGATTAATCGACATGTATGTGGAGGGGGGATGTGGGAGAGCCGAGTGGACAGAAGGAACTTACCATTCTTCAGACCACTTGCTCCAGGAGGCTGTCGGAAAACACTAACCGCAAAGTACGCACTTATCACTGCCCAATTTCATTCTTCGTACTCCGAGAGAGAGTAACCGCACGTACTTCAAAAGAAAGCATTGCACAAGCTCGAGGAAGAACGTGTGCCCAGGTTCGGCACAAGATATTTGATTACCAATGTGATCATAATTCACAAGAATGTTGCATCAATTTTCTTCCCCCCAAGCCGCCGCAAATTTAAATGGGAATTTGTTTTTAAAAAAAAAGTGTGTAATGACACTGTGACACTTTGTACTTTTAATGTCACAGTCCTATGCGAACTATGCTTCGTTTTTTCTTTCCTTTATTTGAAAAGAAAAAGTAACCGAAATGGATAATCATAATGATACAAAGAGATTTTGTGGGCATATAAATGAGTGTCCCCTTCCCCCGCCCCCCCCCCAAAGAGAAGTTCTTATAGTTGTTGTCCACTACATGTTTCTATTATTACGATAGTTTTTCCTTCTTGAATGCTGAGAGAGATGACGTAATGTTTTTGCCGGCTATTATATAGCTGTTGGGAGAGTTTTTTCCCTACAATTTTTGCCCCCCCCACCCTCAGAAAAAGTTTTTTCTATTATATAGCCATTTATAATTTTTTCTTTTTGGGTTTTCTCATCACATATTATATATATATTATAACAGCTGTCGAGTGCAAATTGCACCTTGCTTTACTGTTGTTTTTCTTAACAGCTACTTGTTTAATTGTGTATTATTATAACTACATAACAAAAAGTGTTATATCGTCCCCCATGGATGCGCAATCCCCCGCCCCCAATCCCGATTATTATAGTTGTTCCAAAACCTTCTGTGCACGTATGTAGATATTGTGCGATCATGTGTGGAGGAATAAGGAGACCTGTTATTATTTTTCAAAAAAATAATATTACAAAAAAATTGGCTATCCCGAGCGATTGCTTCGGAAACAATTGTGCTCCTTTGTCCTCGACAAAAATTTATCTTTGCTGTACCAGTACATGAAATTGTTTGTGAATGTTCACGTTTGCCCCCCCCACCCCATCCCAAAAAAAAAAACCTTGCTCCAGTTTTAACGAGCGAGCAACGTACATAATTGCAAGCGACTAAAATATACGTATGTCCAGTTAGGCGGAGAGCAGATACAATTTTGTAACCAGTTTTTTGTCTCGGTTTAATTTTTTTTACTCTTTGAGTTAATAGGGCAGAGTGCAAATAACCAGTGATTTGCCCTGAGTGTGTACGGAGGGTACGTACGTAGACCGAGAAGCGAGGTGCGGATGTGATCGCAGGAGGGGGGGAGAAAAAAAACAACGGAACTCTTTTTTTGGGCTGTAGATGCATCTTTTTTAGGAAGGCATGTTGCGCATGTTTATCGTTTCGATTATATTAATCACTTGCAGTAATTTGGTGGCTGAAAATAAAGAAAAAAAATACATAACGATGGTAATAAAAGAAAAGCAAAAACATGTTATTACCTACCTTCAAAAAAAAACTAATGAATTTTTTCATAATTTGAATTCCCCGCATTTTTCAGTCTTTTTTTGGATCAAACATGGCCGCGCCCATTTGGATCAAACATGGCGGCCACTTGGATTGCCTAACTTTAAAAAAAAACTACTTCCATAATTTGAATTCCCCGCGTTTTTCAGTCATTTTTTGGATCAAACATGGCCGCGCCCATTTGGATCAAACATGGCGGCCACTTGGATCAAACATGGCTGTCCCCATGTGGATTAAACATGGCTGCCCATTTGTGCTAGTCCGAACCTTCGTCAGCAAGATAGCCATTTTTAGTCCGCACACACTGGCGGCGGCCATCTTTGGTCCATATTTGCAGTCCCCGTCCGTCAGTTGGCGCCACTGCGCATATATCACCCGGTTGTCCGCAGTCAGTCAGATAGAGGTAATGCAGTCGACGCAGTGTGGGTGTCGCGTCACCACGGGTCACCCGATGTCCTGCCCGCCGCACGCGGAGGGAAGCGCGTAATAGTCGGCCTGGAACCACAGGAACACCCAGAGAGTGGGGAGGCAGGCCAGTGAAGTTTCGTCCGCAGTGCAGATCCTCCACACAAAAAATCGTTAGGGTGATGCGGTGGTGACACGGCACCCAGCCCCCAGTGATGCCGGGTCACAACGAAACGGATGTGGACCACGCAGGGAAGCCCTACCTGCACGAGAGACCGCAGGTGACAAATACAACCACCTTACATTCCAGTTCGCCTTTATTTCCAACCCTGCTTGGCTCAAGGACCCAGTTCGCGATTTTTCTTTTTTTTGCACAAATTCCCCTGGGGTAGTCTGGGAAGTTAGGGTGTGGACGGCTCTCGTGCAAAAAAAAATCGCAAAAAATTTAGCAACAATGCCACCAGTGCAGTCCAAGGCGGTCGCCAAGGTACGTGGGGTCAGTTTGGATCAGGTCCAGTTGGCGAAAATTTGTTGCGAAAAAAAGTCTAAATTGGGGATCGGTGTGTGCGAATAACCCCCGATTTGGGCGATGTTGCGGAGATGTGTAACCTTGGCCCTGTTATTCCAAGACGTCAATTGCGCACAGCAATTACGGGCCACTTTTTGCGACAATTATTATTGTTCAATAACCGCAGGGACTTGAAACCGGAATGAACCGGACACGGGCTCTTTCTAAAGGATGGTTGTGCGCAATTGCTGTAATTTTTGTGTAATTAATATTGAATTTAATATTGGATAATATTAATATTGAATTATCGAAAAATATTGATATTGAAATATCGAAAAATATTGAATTATTGAAAATATTGAAATTGAATAATTGTTGAAAATATTGAAATATCGAAAAATATTGAAATTGAATAATTGTTGAAAATATTGAAATATCGAAAAATATTGTAATTGAATAGTTGAAAATATTGAATTATTGAAAATATTGAAAATATTGAATTATTAAAAATATTGAAATTGGATTATCTAAAAATATTGAATTATTGAAAAATATTGATATTGAATTATTGAAATATTCGAAATATTAGTATTGAATTGTTGAAATATTCGAAATATTAGTATTGAATTGTTGAAATATTCGAAATATTAGTATTGAATTGTTGAAATATTCGAAATATTAGTATTGAATTATTCGAAATATTAGTATTGAATTATTGAAATACTAATTTTAATGTAAATATACATTGCGTGAATGCAAATTAGTGTAAATTAATATTTAATATTAGAAATTAATTCAAAAGAGAATCTGCTCGTTTACGTGAATGAAAATTAATGTCATTCCTGATTAATTAAATTATTAAAAATTTATTTTAAAGAAAATCTGTTTGAAATGGACAGAGATGCATGGATGCTAATGAGTGTAATTGATTTTAATTAATTACAAATTAATGTTATTAAAGAAAATATGCCCTTTCGAAAGGACAGTTTAATGTAAATTGGTGTAATTCATTCCATTATTTGAAAATAACTTACGGAAAATCTGCTCTTTCTACAAGGGATGGTTGTGCAAATTAGTGCGATTAAATTTTTAATGAATATTGATGACATTTTTGCACAACTTATTACTACAGACTGTGTAATTCATATTATGTAATTGGACATAATTTTTTCAGATATCGTGATCTTTCTCTTTAAAGTAGTTGGCCCAGCGCAAGTTGGAAGTCTGCCCAAAACTTGCCAAAAAAAAAAAAAAAGGGCCAAAGTTTTGCATGTCGCCTGCAAATATTGATTCTGGGACACGTCCGGCCTGTAAAACTTTTATGGGAGGACACACTGTAAAAGTTGCACCAATTCTTCAAGAGTTACGTGCACTCCAAGGATGAATTTTACGGGTCTTGCCGTAATGTTTATGTAACAAAACGGACCATACTTGAGTTCATCGCAGTCTATCAAGAGTTATTATCTAACACTTGTGTTGTGATAATGCTCGGTGTTACGTACTATCAACTTGTTTATTACGCAATAGGTCAGAGTACTAATGGTAAATATTGTTTACAGGAGCAGGAGGAGCGTCTGGAGCGCCTGTTCAGACAACTGGATGTGAACTCGGACGGCCGGGTTGACATCCGTGACCTGTCGACCGCCCTGACCCAGCTGGGTCTCCCGCACGACAGCCACCATGCCAAGGAGTTCATCGAGCGGTCCGACATCACCCAGAGCGGCGACCTGTCCATGGCCGAGTTCGTCCAGTACGTCAAGGAGCACGAGAAGAAGCTCAGGCTCGTCTTCTCAAAGCTGGACCACAACAAGGACGGTCAGTTGGCGCGGCTCACTGTCCCCCTAATGTTGAACTAACCGGGACGCTTTTCGCAGGACGGCTTGATCTGGACGAGGTGGTGCGGGCCTTTAAGGATCTGGGTGTCCGGCTGCACCAGCAGGAGGCGGAGAGGCTCCTGAAGAGGTGCGTACCATCCGGTTTAATCATGGCTCGGTGTATGACCACCCTCTTATTGCGCAGGATGGACAAGGACGGCTCTCTAGAGATCAGCTTCGACGAGTGGCGCGACTATCTCCTGTTCCACCCGAGCGTCGAGCTGAAGGACATCATGCAGTATTGGAGACACGCCACGGTGAGTTGCATTATCCGGACACTCAGCACGATCCGGACAGTGACGCAATCTGGACGAGGAAGTCATTAATTTTCCTGTTTAGCACTAGGCCAACTCGTGGCAGTTAAATGTCAGCGCATGTACCGCCTAATGCGATTAGCCATGCCTGTTACAGCCGCATTTGTACATCACTAATTCACTTAGGCGTTACCGCCTGTGCGCATGTGATTAGGAGCTGCCCACATTTACGTACGAATGCGCAATGTTAATGTTGCAACCTGCTGAGCATTGGAAGGAATAATTCGGTGACGTTTAGCCGTTGTGACTTCGAGGTCAATAAAACATTTTGTACGATAATTTGCCACACAAGTTTGATTCGTACGAACGACATGTATTTGAAATATTGGAGGTGTATGCGTCTCATCGCAGTGTTTCTTACAATTCAAAATAAATTATGTTTTTTTCCCCCTGCAAATATGTTTGCAAAAATTGAGCATTTCCGGCCGGATAAGCCCGAAGAACATAACCATTGTTATCAATTGTCGTCAGCAACAATGGATAACAAACCGGGAGAGTATTTCCCGGAGGAGGTGACGCGCAGATTGTAATCATGTCCGAACGTACGTACTTGATGCGAATATTTTGCACGCAACATATTCAATTTGCATAAAAAAATTTTTTTTGCATAATTCCGTAGTAGTTGTCGTTTTGTTCGTTAGATGGCAGGGAGAGTATAATTCCGTAGTAGTTGTCGGTTTTGTTCGCTAGATGGCAGGGATTGTGCCTGTCCTGTAGTGCCGCCAAGCGGACGAACCTGGAAGCTGTCATTTTGAAATCCGGAGTCGTTCGAACCGGATCTTTTTCCTCTCCCCGGGGTGCCTCAGAATCCTTCCTTGTTGCCTCTCTCTGGGGTGGCCCTTTTCCGGGGGGTTCAGAACCCGCCCCGTAACCTTGGGTTGCAATGCGGGCAGGCGACCCTAGTGACGTCAGGCGACCAGCTGTGCAGCTGAGGAGGCGCGGCTCGTGCGTCACTCCCGCATCACCAGGCCACGATGCCGCCTCCGGACCCTGACAATAACCGGCGTCGACTGGAGAGGTGGCGGGCCGCCCCGGTGCGATTAGGCCCCGACTCTCAGCTAATAGAGGTGAGGGGCAGGGGGCCGGAACACCTACTTGTTCGAAATATGGTTCGAAATCGTGCCGGTGTGACGTCACCGATGTGACGTCACCACATGGCAACACCGCATGCAGCTGCTGCTGACGCGGGGAAAGCGGGGGTCATCAGTTGGTCTGTTAAGCGCAACGTCTAGAGGTGGTCGAGGATGGTCCGTCCGCCTTCGCTGTCCATCGCGGTGTGTCCGCCCACCATGTACGAGACCTACGACGGAGGGGCAGCCGTGGCTGGACACTACGCGGAGGCCATGCTCTGCGCGGAGGATCTCTTCGGGGTCATTTCGATGGTCGGTTACACACACACGTGGTCATATCCGGTTTTAAGGAGGGAGGGGGGGGGGGGGGGGGGGAATC